>JZKD02S1604466.1:44515-96498 GCA_000966675.3 Picea glauca | reverse complement strand
TGTTTTATCGATAAATGGTTAATTGCTATCATTTATATATTAATTTTTTCAATCTTTAAGAGTCTATTATCCCAAAAGTTCTTCCTGAACCATATGATGAAGATATTTTGTTTGAAACTATATGAGAAATAAGTTTACTTTAAATGGCTTTCGTCTTGTGTATACCTTGTAGTGTGTTTTCATTGTCTTCTTATGTAATTTCTTGTTGTGAAATATTATTTGTGTCGAACTAGCTTTCATCAGTTCTACACAAAATATTTTATATCATGCTTTTCTTTATGTTGTTCATTATCTTTTGGTTTAGTTTATATCTGTGACTGATCAACTATTCAATTATTTTGAGTTTACATATGATGCTAGATAGTTGGTAACACCATTCCTGAGAATTGGAATTTATTTCATTTCCAGTTATTGGACATTTCAAGGTCACACGATATATAATTATTTGTCTTTCCGTCATTATAAACTCGCTCCGGAATATGAAACACTTCCTTGAATTTCTTCAGGAAGCATTATTCTTGTTTTTTTCATAGGTTTTCACTTGACACAGGTTAAGAGGAGCTCATACAAATACAGAGAGATGAATTTAGCTGATTAGTGAGAGGTTAGTAGGTGCATTGCTTTCTTTTATTAAGATTTGTTTATATATGAATGACACGATGATTGCATTAATTAGATTTGACTGTTTCTGTGTCATTGTTTCAATTGTATTTGCTTAGTATCTATTAGTTTAACATCTTTAAAAATAAAAATAAAACAAAAATATGTATGTTCTTACTTTATCTTATTTTGAAACATTATTATGAACATTCATTTTAACAAGATTTCAAGTAAACCTTGTAAATTGTATATAGATTGTTTATAATCATTTGTATAATCACGTTTCTTTTTATTAAACATTAGTAGGTAATATATCATTTGTTAGAATCATATCTTTAGATTAGTTTATTTCTTTTACTGTTTTTAGGACTTTAGTTGGCCAATGTAGCCATTAAACCCATCGGGTCATTTCATTCCAAACAACTTGGATTATTTAGACAACCCCAGTCTGGATTTGACTTTCCAGTTGACGGTGTGTCACTTATGCCCGTCAAAACAAGTGCACCATTCCCAATGTGATATCTTGACAACCAACATGTCAATATAGGAGAAATGGATGGATTGTATAAGGAGAATGAATTGTTGGGAATCATGAGGATGAAAACTCAGAACATGATGCAAAAGGCTTGGAATGCAAGGGATAAATTTTGGCAGAGTTCACTTGCCTCTTCTTTCATATATCCAAATGACCCCCCTAGGGCCCTTTTATATGGAGAAAATGATGGTTATTCGGTTTTCAGAAGGGCATAAGTGAAACCCGACATAGCCTATAAACTCCACTCGAAAGTGCAAAACTTTTTATTTTTTGCAAATGTTTATAGTATACGCGGGATGTCAGCCATGCAGCGAGCGTATGTACGCACATTGCATATGTAGAAGGATGTGTACACCATACAATAATGTGTTTTTTAAGAGATACCTCAACAAAAATTGTTGGAAAATGTGTAAATGAGTAGGCCAATGTCATAAATGCATAGTAGTGGAATTTTGATCTATAACAGATGCATCGAGTTGAGGGATCCCGTGCGAGTAATCACGAGCATGTCATCTGCAAAATAATAATAATAATCACCGAGGCGGGCATACCCATGCTCATGAAAAACTAAGAATGGTTTCCAATCAAGTACACTGCAGATCCATGTCATATATGTTAATCATGGCTACATGACTAATTTGTATGCAAATCAAGATTGTATCCGTGAATAATACACATCGGATCTAGATCTCAAAATCATCAGAATATATACAAGTACAATGCCATATGAATCTTCAAGAGGCATTCATTCCTGTAGTTGGAATCTCATGGGAAATAAAACTGGTTCTAAGCGCATGGAACACATTGGTGTTCAGTGCAAGGAGACATGTGCAGGATATGGACACCTGGGAAAATTCCTCCATGGGTCAGGGTGTCAAAATGCAAAGGAAAAAATGATGCAAGGCCTGCACCTAAGGAATTCTCTAAAAGTTTAGCAACAAAAAAATGGAGTCAGTATTAGGCCAAAGATGCAAGAGTGAGACATGCAATGTGATCACTGATTGACACAATGATCCTCCTTCAATGTAATTTTACAAGAACAAAGAAGGTAAGTTTGGTGGGTTTTCATGTTCAGTGTAAGCTTGGTGGTGTATTTCGTAACTTTAGTCTCCAGCGCCCGAAAAAGAATAAAATCATACCAAGGAGAACTCTTCTGGTCACTAGGGCCAGAGTATTCATTTTTTCCATATAGTCGAGTCGGTTCGAAAAAGGGTTAAACTTATACCGAAAGGATGTCTCTTCAAATCCATTTTAACAAGTGTGACAGAGACAAGATCACTTGACTATATTTTCAATTTTAAGGAGTCTGAAAAGATATTAACTATGGACTCCCTCCTCCTTTTTTGAAATTTAGTCCCCTGAGCCCAAAAATGTATAAAACATAACTTAGTAGAACTCTCCTGGTGAGACATGTCTCCCGAGGAATACCTTTTTCCTAGGTAATCTATTGGTCAGAAAAAGGGTTAAAGTTATGCCAAATAGATGTTATTTCTAGACAAATTAACGAGTGTGAAAGAAATAAGGTCAGTCGACGATCTTTTCCTATTTTAGGGAGTCTGAAAAGGGCTTAAAGAGGACTCCATGGGGTTTCCTTTTTCGTAAATAATCTCCAAGACTTGAAAAAAATGATAAACCAAAACTAAGGAGAATGACTCTTTTTCACAAATTTAGTCCCTCGGGCCCAAAAAAGGGTTAAACTTACACTTGAGAATACTCACCTAGAAAACCGTAGCTCCTAGGTCATACCTTTCTCATAAAATTATCCATTTGGACTGAAAAAGGGATAAACTATCGCCAAAAAAATGTGCCTTCAAATTTCACTTTGACGAGCATGAAGGGAAACAAGATCGCTTGACAATCTTTTCAATTTTAGAGAGTCTGAAAAGAACTTAAATAAGATTCTAGGGGGGATCCTTTTCTTATGCAATATAAGTGAGGATGGAAATGATAAATAATCTCTCACCAGATGTCACTTTCATATTTCAAGTGAGCTTGAAAGGAGACAAACCATGCTCTCGAAGAGTCCCATGGGTATAGGCTAGAAAAAGATGAAGAAGAAGGATGAGGATTCAACACAAACTCATGATGGGACTAAAAGGGACTCCCAAGCCTACAAAAGACTCACAACATGGATGCTAGAAAGCATCACAAGGATCTATCTAGGGAACCCATGGAGAGGAAGGCTCTACCACCTAATTAAGACACTTCTAAAGAAGCATGGAAGGTTCTGTGTTGCACTTCGATGGGATCGACCCAATGGAAAAGAGAAAATCATCAATAAAATGAAAAAAGTAAGGTGGTATAAGCCTACCCTATATGCAAATGGTGAAAACATAACTTCGTCACATGCTGATATAAATAGTACCCATGCATTAAAAAATACTGAATCCAAAGCGCATAAGAATTTTAAACAACCAAAAGATATACAAGAGGAACCAAAAAATCCATCGAGCAAACAATAGGAAATAAAACATGGAAAAAGTATGTCAACAAAGGGTCAAAAAATCTATAAATAGAGGTGAAATGGGTCATTTTCACCATTGTTGTTTGAAAAAACCCAAAAATAGAAAAAAACCCTCTTTCTTCAATTTCACATTTAGAGAGAACCGTGGACGAAATAGACTCGTTCTTGAACCAGGTAATTACCCCTCTCATTCTCTTGCAATTCCATTATTTTTTCATGGTTTTTAGAGGAAATTGGGGGACAAACGCCCTAAAGTTATTCACAAATGTGCATGTACATGCATTGTTCATGGTCACAGTGTAGATGTACGCTAGCTTATCTAAACTCAACATGCATACATCCGCGGATATTTTCAAAACATGGCATGTACATGCCTATAAAAATGATAAAAAAAGGCACTAACTCCCCAAAATTTGCATGATCCAGAATGTATGTGCGGTGGAGGGAGAAAGAACATGAGGAAATGGACCAAATTATTGAAGAGGACCCAACAACTATGGTTATATTAAAACAATGCAGAATGTGGAAATTCTTTCGTTGTTCGTTTATGAGAGCCCAACCGCGACTACTGAACCACCTGATTGAGTACTGGAATCCATATGTAGAGGCCTTTATGTTAGAAGGCCAATATTTGACACCCACCATCGAATATATATGCTTTTTGACCGAACTCTCTTGTAGGGGTGAGTCGGTGAACCTTACAACTTTTCCTCTAGGGCCATATAACATAGCCCATTATGTCAATATGTATTGCAAAGCCGATACAGAAAAAGTAGGCTCTCAAGTTCCTATGCAGAAGATTGAGAATCTTGGATTGAAAGTGGAGCTTTATATGGTTGGGCAGATTACTAGATTTTCTTCCCTACATCAGGCTTCACGTGCTCAGATGCATTGTGCAGTGTAATGTCTATATCATGTGATATTTGATTGGAGCACTACGATGATGAAATACATGAAGATACAATTGATAGAGTGTAAATTGAGGAAGAATAAGAACTTTGGATCCGAGACAATGCTATGTGCATTATTATTTGAAAGAGTGTCAGGCATAAGACCAAAGGAGAGTGTGCGAGGTCATGTAGCCCCCTTCCCACACTTTGTGTATGAGTTACTTTGATGCCTCACAAGGGAGTAAGGGGGTACGTGAGTCATATGATGATGAGTTCTTCGACTGGTGGAAATGATAGATTCCATCCATCAAGGATTATCCATACACGAGGATTATCTTCTTGAGCGACACACACATGCCCATGACCCCTGGTGCAACATGTGGCTAGATAGGTATGTACTTTTGATTTTTTAATTTTATTAAGAGAAAGAAAACATATTTTTTTAATGTCATGGTACTGACTCAAAAAATGGTATGTACAGATGTGGGACTAGTGCAGCCAATAGACCTCCCTCGGACTAGGCACCATCCTCGAGAGTAGACCTAGCCACAAGGAGTCACAGTAGTAGTAGGGAAATCTTCAGTAGAGGTCGAGAGAGTACTGAGGCAGGTAGAGAGGAACTTGATGGCCCTCACTCGTAGCGTTCCAATGGTAGAGATCGAGGATCTGCCACCATATATGAAACCTCATGTAGTAGGAGTACCCAGGGCATGGGTCAAGTAATTTCGGCATATGGCCAACACTGTAGTACATTATAGTAGGGCCAATAGGCATAGATCTTAGATTAGTACTGGAAAACATGCATGCTGGAGCACCCATTTTTGTATCTCTCTTATGTATTAAGGTCTTAAGCCCGACGATGTATACTTGATACTTTTGATCCCTACAACCCACATTTTGTACTGTGACATCATTTTTAGACATGTTATATATATATATATATAATTTTTATTTTTATTTTTCCTTATGGAGTAAATATCATTTGTACAAATATATTTACATGTGTATGTATGTGTATGCTTCTATATTCATGTATGTGAAATATGCCAATCTAAAACATGATTTGACAATGTGTCATTTAGTTGATTAAAGCACCTGGGAATATGAATATATGTAATAAAGTCAAAATAATGTTCTAAGAGATGTAACCTAAAGAATCGACAGTGAATGGTGGGATCGTGGATGCAGTACGCTCCATTTAAATGTGACACTGTCGATTAAGCATATAGATGAACCTGGAGGTGAGAAATACCTTGTGACAAAGTTGTTGGATTACTGAGAGGGTGGGTGAATCAATAATAGAGAAATTTAATCCTTTTAAACCATATAATCCAAGTGTTATATAAATGTAGCATTATCATCCAATAACTATAGAGTAAATAAGCAATGAAAAAATGAACAATCATACACATACAGAGTACACCAATGTTTTACATGGAAACCCAAAGCGAAAGAAAACCACATAATTCTTTTTCTTATATGTCTTGAAGAATTACATTCATTTGAAGCACCAACTTCCTTTGTTTTCCAGCTACAACTGGAAGGAGGCTCCAACCCCCTAGTTTCTTAGGCTACAACCTAAGAAAAAATCCAACTCTCCAATTCTCTGGCTACAACTAGAAGGAGGCTACAACCCCCTATGTTATCCGCCTACAATCGAAAGGTGGCTACAACCACCTATCCATGCCCCGTCCAACCGCCTTGACGTATAAGTAGAATGATGGAACCATTATCACACTATCACTTTGAGATATACTGCTATAAATTTGTACCAATAAATGTGCACCAAACAACATGAACCAATAAAATAGAACCATACATCAACCATGCATCAACATGTACCTCAACCTGTAATCAACCTGTACCATAAACAAGTGCATCAACCATGCACCAACTTGTACCAAACAACTTGTAATCAACTTGTACCATAAACAAGTGCATCCAACCATGTACCAAGTATATACCAATCATGTATCAACTACTCATCAACTATGCCTAATCAATATGTACCAACATCATCAACTATACACTTCATGTATGTGCCAACTCATCAACTACTTGTCTCAACCATGTACCCAACATGTACCTCAACCAAAATCCCTCATCGATTTCATCATCCAAATTTGATTTGTATCTCTATAATAGACCTGGTGTATATGATCACATACCTACAAACCTTCCTTAACTTTAACAACAAGAGACTACCATTTTCATCAAACTTTTCTTTAGTCTCACATGACTAGTTTTGGATTAGTCAACAACCCTAACTTGAAATAATCATAACTATATGTACTTGTAATGAATAAAGATCTGAAAATAGTACACAATGTTCTTTAGTGTGTTTTATACAATTCCTCCAGGTGTCACTACTTGGAACCTCTCAAAAAACGAGTTATAGCAAAAATGGCATACCTTGTTGAATTCTGGCTTATTCTAGAGAGCAAACTTGTAGATTGTGCCCCGCACAAAATATTTGTTTTATGGATCTGAAAATTTTACACAGAATACTAAATACTGTACCCAAACCAACATATTTTTTCTTACTTAATTTGTATATGTTATGAAGAAGTTATGACATTTTCACTCGAAACACTTATTTTAGACTAGTTTCATGACTAGCCACAAACCCTATTTTCCATGGAGTGTAAATCCATAAAGACAACGACCCACAAGCTCAAATTTGTACCACAACGAATTGGATATTTTTTCTCAATGGCCTCTCAATTTCACGGTCTGAATCAGTCTATAAAAAACATTATTTCAAAAATGGTGAGATGACTTGTAAATAACATACATTAGAAAGCATCATCCAAAGAATTTATCCTCCCTTGAATTTCGACCTTCTTTACTTCACCTTCTCTCTAAAATTTGTCTTAGATATCCTTTGGCTACTTCAGTTACCTGCAGATATTCAATATTCTCAAGTGTGATTAAAATGAGAGAGCCTTTCCTCTTATTTATACTTTCATGTAGCTTCCTCAAGGGGTTACCTTTTAACAATCTTAACCCACTTTCCTTATTTTAGGGTTAACCAACTTCTAACCACTTTTCCAATTAGTAATTTATCCATTAAATTTATTATTTAAATAATTTATTTTGTATCCACTTTGAATTATAGTACACCCATCACTTCACTTTACCTCAAGGGGTTACCTTCTAACCATCTTAAACCACTTTCCTTATTTTAGGGCTAACCCACTTCTAACCACTTGTCAACTTAGTAATTTCTCCATTAACTTTATTATTTAAATAATTTATTTTGTTTTCACTTTGAATTATATTGCACTCATCACTTCACTTTATTATTTACCTTCTAAAAGTCTCTTAAACCACTTTGACTACTTTGACATTTTGGGGCTTCTAGATGACTCATGAGGGTTCTCCAAATTCACATGGCCATAACTCTCTAACCATGAGGAGTTATGTGATGTTCCACATACCACTGGAAATGGAATGACATGTAATATCCATATAGATAAGTATTACTTGAAAATATATCAAAAATCATACCATTATTCATCAAACAAACTTGGGTCCATTACCCAAACCTGGGCTCTCCAACTTCACATTGCCATAACTCTCTAACCGTGAGGAGTTATGTGACGTTCCACATACCACTGGAAATGGAATAACATGTAATACTAATATATAATAGTATTAACTTCAAATATATTAAAAATCATACCAATATACATCAAACAAACTTGGTTCCATTACCCAAACCTTTGTGATACCGAAATTTCTTCAAGGGTTGACATCAATGACAACCAACCTTAATCAACAAAATCATCATGTATAAATTCTATTACAATACTATACTCAACAATATTATTGGTTGTTTCTCCTAGAAAAACACCTCCAAAAGATACCAACTGACCAATGGGCATGAATATTAACCAAGTTATGGAAGAAAGCCTATGAATGTGTCGGTTGGAACTATCCGCGAACCCAACATAAACCTCGGATTCTCTTTACACCTTTCACAATGAAAAAAAATAATAAAATACACTTCCATTAGACAAAAATACATTTAAAGGACAAATATATACACTATTTATAAGAAGCCACACTCAGGTCACCAACCTAAGCATAATACTTCTTTAGATAAAGCCCATCTCTGGGCCCAGGAAACACATTTCCTTCAAAGTCAACCAATTCATAAGTTCCTTTTTCTGAAACTTTATTTATAATAAACGGTTCGAAACACATGGGTTTAAACTTGCCTACCCCCAAGGGATATTTATCTTGATCATAGACCAAGACAATATCCCCTTCAAATAAAAATCTAGGGTGAACCAACCAATCGTACTGACACTTGACGCGATGTTTATAAGCCTCCTTAGCCAAGGATGCATCCTGACACTGTTAATCAAGCTTCTCGAGATAGATAAGATGCTCCTCAAGCGCAGTTGTGTTGGGAAGTAGTTCCACTACCAAGTTGAGAGAAGGAGTATGATTCTCTATGGGAAAAAATGCCTCCATGCCATAAACAAGATGGAAAGGAGATAATCCTATAGCAGTCTTGATGGAAGTTCGATATTCCCACAATGTTGAATATAACATTAAATCCCAATTCGACTTGGCTGAATTGATTGTCTGTTGGAGAATAGTCTTAATAGACTTTTTGACAACCTCCACTAGACCATTTTCTTGTGGATAATAGGGTGGAAAATGTTCTTTTTTGAACCCTATATTTGACGTTAACGTAGTCATCATCTTATTTTGAAAGTGATTGCCATAGTTCGTGACAATATCTTTCGGTATACCGAACCTAGCAATGATTTGGTTGAAAATGAAGAGTGTTGTCGTTTCCCCATAATTACTAAATGTTGGCATGGCTTTGACCCACTGGGTGAAGTATTCTACTGCCACAATGATATAATGATTCCCCCCAACAAAATTTAGGTGGCATGTAGTGAAATCAATTCCCCACTTAGTGAAGGGGCCAACAACAATTACAATAAAAATAAGAGGAGGGTGTTCTCGCATATTCCGAGATAATATCTAACATAGGTGACACTTCTTAACCACCTCTATACAATATTTGATTAATGAGGGCCAAAAGTATCCAACACGAAGGGTTTTTTGGGATGTAGCCAACCTAGAAAATTGACCGCCACATGCTCCAGTTTGGAAATCATTTAGCACAAGATTTGCTTCCTCATGAGTCAGACAACGAATGAGAACAAAGTCGACTCCTCGATGATATAATGTTTTTTCGATTATAAGATAATTTCATGCTTGATGGTGTATCCGTCGATGTTCATCATGATACGTAGAGGGAGGACACTTCAAAGTTTGAAGATACACAAGTATATCTCCATACCAAGGGTCATAGTACGCAATAAGGAAGAGATCCTCATTGATCAATGACTCGTCAGGAAAATATTTTCCACTCTCAATCAAAATATCCAAAATTAACTCTGTAAAGACCAAAGATTTATTGTACTTCGTTGAAAAAAAGTCCAAATTGAATTCTTGAAGAGTAACGATCCATCAACTAATATTCTCGTTGATTACCCGTCATGTCAACACATACTAAAAAGGATTAATGATGGCCATGACAATGGTCTTATGGAGTAAAATATAATGACAAAACCTTTGGATAGCATGGATAAATGCCAAAGAAAGTTTCTCAACGTGGGTATAGTTGGGTTTTGGTCTGAATAAGCCAAAACTGAGGTAGTATATAACGTGTTCTTGGAGTGCGTCATACTCTTGAACCAAGACGATACCGATAATGGATTCTGTTGCAACTAAGTATAAAAATAAATATTTTCCATAATTAGGAGGGCTAAGTAGAGGGAAAAACAACAGGGCACTTTTCAACACTTCAAAAGAACGTTGAGCCGCTTCATCCGACAAAAAATGGGACCTATTTCTTCAAAAGACACATAAACCCCTTAGTGATTTTAGCATAGTTGGCAATAAATTGTCTTAAGAATTTAACTTTCCCTTGGAGACTCTGAAGCTGGAGAACTGTGCACGGGGGTAGAAATTTAACTATTTACTCAACCCTAAGAGGATCAACCATGATCCCTTTAGTGGACATGATAAAACCCAATAAACGTCTTGATGTAACACAAAAACTACACTTGTTTGGATTCAAGCGAATCTAGTAGTAGAAACACCTTTCAAAAATAAGTTGAAGGTGAGCGAGATGATCAGATATCTTGTGAGAATGTGATGCAAGATCATCAATATATGTTTTGAATATATCTTCGAGGTCATGAAAATAGAAGGACATGGCCCACTGAAAAGTAGCTTCATCATTTTTTAGGCCAAAAGGAATTTTCTTATATGCAAAGGTACCCCAAGGACATATAAAATTAGTCTTATGTTGATCCTCGGGCTTGATCTGAATTTGATTCTCCCTTCATAAATTGTCCATAAAATAAAACACTTCACAACCCTCACATTCATCAATAACTTGATCAATGAATGGGGTAGGAAATTTCTCTTTCGGGCATGCCTTGTTCATATTGTAGAAATCCATACATACTCAAATTGTACCTTGATTTTTATTGATAGGAACAGGGTTTGACACCCATTCCGTTAATTGAACTTGGTATATGAATGTAGCCTTAATCAATTTCTCTACCTCGACTTTAATAGTCATTTCCTTTCAAGGGTTGATTGGGTGAAGCTTTTGCTGAAATGGCTTGGAATCATCATAAGTTCTAATCTCGTGTTCAACAATACGAGGGTCAATTCCTAGAATTTCCTCATATGAATAGGAAAAAACGTTGCGAAATTATTTAAATAACTTAGTGTACACTTGAATCTCCTTAGGGGAACAATCCTCTCTCATGAAGATGTTTTCGATGACACTAGGGGTTTTGGAGATATCAATTGGAATCGTTTCAACTATATTCACCATGTTTCGTTAGCATATATTTTGTGCATTGCCAAAGCATTGATAGGGCGAGTGACATCTCCATTGATGGTCGATACAAACTCTCTTTCTTACACTCTCTTAATCTTGGGTAAAAAGTATGATATATGATGAAGATCATCCCAAGGTATGTCCATACCCATCATTGCCTCTATAATCACCTCGACAGAGGGAAAGACCAAGTCCAAAAAATCGTGTGAAGTAAGAGACTCTTATGCCCAAATAGGATCTATAACCAGATATAGGTCTTGAGGGGGAGCTGGATTAGAGTTGGCCAAGGTTTGTTGAACAATATTGTATGTGACCTCAGCTACGAATAAGGGAATATCCATACCAGGATTCCCTACACATTCCATCAGAGCTGATGGGGAAGGTAAAGTCCATGAATCGTTGAAATAAGTCATTCGAAACGAAACCACTTGGAAAATCACAGCCTTAGGCCGATCAAGGACAACCAAAATAAACTTAAATCATTCGAAGATGGTGAAAAATCGAAAGTACCCATCAAATATGGAAAGAGTCCAACACCTAATTTGACGGTACCTTTCTACAGGTTATAAATCATTGGGATCATGGATGCCCCTGATGAAGGGTCTGGACGAGAGAAGGAAAACTGATCAACGGTTACATAAGTCCAAATTTGATCAAACAAACAGTTGTAGTTGAGAGGCACGCTGACTACTTAGACCTCTACACATAAAATGTTTCCCTCCATCTACACGGGGAAGGAGGGGCTTATGCCATGCGGTCGAAAAGAATGTCTGTCAAAAGAATTTAACAACGTAGGAGACATAGATAGCTAGGGTTGACCAATATCCTTCCAGCCTGCCAATGACATAATGAAAAATGATGCACCCTCATCTACCACTATGTGAAAAATATTTCATTTCAATGATTTCGGTGCGTAAACCACTACTATATGAAAGGCAGCGTGGTGAGGAAAATAAGGCTTATGATCGGAAGGGTAAAAAATGATATATCATTAGTTAGCTGACTCAGTAGCACTTAAAGAGGAAAATGATGCCTTTCTCTACGAGGGGAAACTATGGATTACCTTCAGAGAAAACATCGCACAAGGGGTTTGTGCAAGATATTCAAGGACATAGTAGTTATGAGTAGCCCTTTCATTTGTATTATGAAAATATTTCTTAAATGCACCTTTGGGAATGCAAGTCACTGTTTCTCCCATTTTCGTCTTGATATGCAGATGAGGCAATAGGTCAAGAGATTCTTTTCCTTTCTCAGTAGATTCAGGCATTTCGTAAGCACATGCCTTGGCGTAAATATGTGCATCCACTCTCATCATGTACACATTTGCAGATACAGTGTTAGCATTAAGTGTGGGGGCCACTTGATTTCCCCCAGACACATTTTTTGATGAGGAAGTCTATGCCATATTCTTCCCTCGAGGGAAAGGGTTAGTTAACACAATAGGATGGTGCATCACCAATAGCTTCTGGGCTTCTTCCATCTGAGGGGATTGACGAGTCAAGTGATCATCTGTGAAAGGATTCCACGTGAACTTAACCTTCTTCTTCTCATTTTTACCCACACCAACATTGTTAGAAACCTTTTTGTCACTACCCCCTTTACCCTCCTTTCCTTTTCCCTTTCTTTTCCCTTCGAACTATTGGTTATCCTTGGGGTTTGTCATCTGCATAGTGTGTACTTCCGATGTGAGGGTGGCGGGGGTAGCCATACTAGAAGTTTGGATGGCCACTATCCTTTGTAGATAAAATTGTTTTATTTGGTTGGAAAACTGGTATGTGGGCTTGTTATGTGTTGAACCAACAATTCCATCAGAATGAGGCCCAAACATTGGTTTGGTCAAGTCAAATTTTGACCTCAGTGTGTCAAGAAGAATCTCATAAAGCATGCCAGATTGCGAATAAATCAATTCCAGTTGTTGAGCCCTCATTATAGCCTCTTTCTCATAAAACACTCTAGAAGTTTCAATGTCTTTAGAAACAAAAGGAACTAAATACTTCAAGAAATACTAAGAAAAAATGTAGGAGGGACCTTTAATTTAATCAAGCTCTTACAGAGACGCCATTCCCGGATATGATCAAAGATATCAATGACCTTAGTTTTCTGAAATTTAGCCAGGAATTCAGTGCTGACATGGTATCTCACCGGTAGATGGAAATGGTTCAAGAAAACCATCGCCAAATCATTAAATGAAGAGTACATCAATCAATCGAGATTAATATACCGCTTCATGACACCCTGTATGAGAGTGCATTGAAAAAATCATAGCTTAATAGAGTCATCCTTCAACTAACTGGAGGAGCACCATAGGTGAAAAGTTGTAACATGATTGCCTGGATCTTCGCTAGGCTTGCCTTCAAATTTTGGAATATCTGAGGGAAACGTAGTTGGCATAGGAGGCCAACGTGGATCATGACAAATAGGGTCATTTAACAAACTTGACAAGTATGGAAAATGAATATTTTCCAGAAACGGTAATCCGTGTTGTGGAAAAATTAAAGGGAAAGAGGAACCTGGATATTGGTTAGCACCAGATTGCCAGAAAAATTTTTCCTACTGGCCAAGGTTTTGGTAGAAACCAAGGTTTCCTTGGTCAGTGTAAGGGAGATATGCACTATTTTTCATCGTATATGAATTGAAATAGTTTGGTGAAATACCTTGAGTGGGGATTCTCCCCTACATGGTATTCCAAAAACCTTGTTTGATCTTTCCCCTAGTCGATCCCCTAGTATAGAAATTAAACTTTGATCAGGGTTCCACTAAACATGGGAGGGGTTTCCCCCAATTGAAATCCATTATAGAAGTATAGAAACCTACCCTAGATTTCCAAGACCTTGAAAGGAAGTGGTTCCTATCATCAATGCTTGAGAAGGTACAAAGCCTTATGTAGTGTTGGATTGATTAAGAAAGGAGTTTCCCCCTGACGAAACACGTAGACGAAGAGAAGGCATTATTCCTTCATAGAATGACATGGACCCAACCAGAGTCATATAGGACTGAGGCATTTGAATCCCTTTGCTAAACAAGCTAGAACTGGCAATGGTCCCAGATGGTTGATGAAAAGCACCTCCAAGCGAGGGGAATGGAGGGGGAATATGACCCCCACCGTAGGGAACAATATTGTACGAAGCAGAAGTGCCATCGAGATATCCTTGCAAGGTAATAGTAGAAATCCTTTCCCTCAGACTAGTGGTCTGTAAAGTGGAGTAGGTTAAAGTCAAACTTATGTAAAAACCTGACATCCCATATGAGAAAGGAGTGGTAGACATGTTATGTATGTTCGAAGTATGAAAAGTGGTTGAATTCATAGAAGAGACTGTTCCACTTCTAGAATTGGTAGGTGTCTGATGAGAGGTATTCCTTGTAGGTGAAGGTGGGGGAGGGGGCATGACACCCCCTCCATTTGTGAACATGATGGGAGTGTGAGGAATCCCAGTAGAGGAAACATCATTTTATTTCATAGAAAGTCACCTAATGAGACAACAACCGGGGCTACACACCTCAGGAGGGTCTATTTGAACAAGAAGAGGCCATGAGAGGTTAGTTATGGGAGAGTTCCAGGGCCTAAAGCCTTCAACTTCAAGGTCTGAAATTTTTGTCTCTTCCAGTGTAAGAGTGTCTCTTGTAGGGACAGGATCATGCACAATTTCTTTTGGCCCAGTATACTGGTGTAAGTGTAACTCGAACATGGAAACACCCTCCAAGTATACTCTACAAAGCGTGGTCTGATGTATGTCCTAGGTACCACGATATTCCCCACGCAATCACATGTATGAGTACCTATAAAATAAAACTAGGTTGCCAAATCGCAGTTAGTCACCAAGAAGGTATAGTTGATAGTTGGGCTAATAATATGAATATGATAGATATGTCCAAATCCTTTCAAGAGTACCAAAAGAAAATGGTCCAGAAGAAAACTGAGGATCCCAAATGGATTCGAGGCCCACAAAGCTCCATATTCAAATGCAGTCAACAGAATCCAAATAATGACCCTTAAATATGATCTCCACTATTTTTGTTCCAACTTTGAGGGGTTATCTTCTCTACCTTTCCTCACAAGACCTCGTGTTTAGCCCCTCTGTTAGAGGGGGGTCCTGGATAAATTTTATGAAAACTGGACTTCTACACTCCTTAACTCAGAATCTTATGTTTATTCAATGTCCTTTGAGAGTTTCCTCTCCAAACCTAATCAAAGGACCTAAAGCCTATTCTAATTGATTTTAACATTAAGTGTTAATTTTAGTGGCTTGATTACTCAGGGGCGTCGTAGTGAAACTCGTGATGTTATTTTAGAGACGAAAAATAGGAGAATTATAGAGCTTTTAGAAAATTGAGATTTAAATGAAAATGAAAGTAAGATACGTCCTGCAAATGAAGATTTGGCTCCTTTTTCACTTTAGATGCAAACTTTTCAAAAAGCAAACCAAGATCCTATGCACAATCTATCCTATTATTTTTTTTCGTTTCTAATGAAATACAACTAATCAAGCCTTTTCGGAAAGAAAGTATCAAGGAGATTTGGGTCATAACTTATTTTCTTTTATAAACCCAACATAAGTACAACCAAACAAACATGCAAAGTAACATGCAAATGCAGTTAAGAAACTACATTTTTTTTTATAATTTTTATATGCTTGTGAAATGAAAACAACAAAACATATGTATTTTTTTTCTTTCAAAGCATACCAAGAAAGAAGGAGAACAACCAAGAGACTAACTTAGGTCCTAAACCACTACCAGAAAGCAAGGATTCACCAGAATCCAAAGGAGAACCTAAAGCTTAAATGTACACCTTCAACTTGGATAAAAGACAACAAGAGACACAAAAAACTAAATAGAAGGATTTCTTTACAATTTCAAAAGAAATCTGAGACTTAAAAAAATTCCAACAAGAGTTAACAAATACCTTTTGGATTCGAGAGGTCATAAGGAACCAAAATTTTCTTGGGACAAAAAGATTTGTTTTTGAAAAAACTCTTCAAAAGAATAGAAACAAGTGTTGTTCACAGGGAAACATGTGTATTTCCATGGGTTTTATTGAACTCAGAGCATGGTTATATGCATGTTGGGTATAGACCAGGGTGTGTATGTGATTGAACAATCTCAAAAAGAGAAAATATTCAGGGTGACCATCCAGATCAGGAAAATTGGAAAAAACCTGTAAGGTGTCTAGAAAATCGTCCAGACTTAGAAATCACATAAACAACAGGAATTCAAACCAAAAATAAACTCCTAAAAAGACCCTAGAGAGCTTCCCTAATGGATTCTACAATTACACTATGGGGGAAAATCCCCCTAGTCCAAGTCTAGTGATTAGGCAGAGCCATGACACCTTAAAAGACAAAATTACTCCTATTCTATCCAAATCCAACAAGACCTAATTATAGTTAAGGGAAGGGAGAGAGGATCTAACTATGTACCTTAATTCCTTCCATCTATAGTGGATCCCTTCTTGTCATTGTTCACTCCTAGATTGCAGGCCTCCTCCCAACGTTGGCTTGAAACAACTTCAAAGAACAAAATATAACAACATATTCATAATTACCAATATCACTAAAGGGTTTTAGATATTAATGAAATCCATTTATAAGTATAAACATTAATACATATAGATCTGGGACAAGAATATTCTCTTTTATTGATAACAATATGGAAAGTTACAACCTCAATCTTGTCAACGTCACTCCACGAACCTCGCCTAGGTTCCTCTATTTTGACTCCAAGTGCACCATTGCCAATGTGAGATCCTCACAACCAAGATGCCAATATATGAGAAATGGATGGATTGTATAAGGAACATAAATGGTTGGGAATGTTGAGGATGAAAACTCAGAACGAGATTTAAAAGGCTTGGAATGCAAGGGAGAAATTTGGTAGAGTTCACTTGTCTCTTCTTTCATATATCCAAATGACCCCCCTAGGGCCCTTTTATATGGAGAAAATGATGTTTATTCGGTTTTCATAAGGGATACAAGAGCTAAAATGGTTGTGTAACCCGACATAGCCCATAAACTTCACCCGAAAGCACATAAATTTTTAATTTTTGTAATTTTTTAGAGTATACGTGGGCTGTCAGGCATGCAACTAGCGTATGTACATGCGCTGCATATGTAGAAGGATGCATATGTCATACGAAAAGGTGTTTTTAAAGAGGAACCTCAACAAAAATTGTTGGAAAATGTGTAAATGAGTAGGCCAATGTTAGAAATGCATAGTAGTGAAATTTTGAGCTATAACACCAACCTGTAGAGGACTTTAATCCTCCTTTTCTCCACCCTTCCACCCTCACTTCTTTTTTTATTCTTAAAACTTAAATTTCTTCCTTTGGACTCTTCTTATTTATTCCACTTTCATATTTACTCCTATTTTAGGTAAACTCCATTTCCACCTAACTTTTCAACTTTTGTTATTTATTAAAGTCATATTTATATTTAATCCACTTTCATTTCAACTTTTGCGTAAAATTCATTTCCACTTAACATTTCCACTTTTGTATTTATTAAAGTGATACCAAGTTCACTTTTATATTTAATCACTTACTTACCTTTGACATATATTTGATCACTTACTAACCTTTGACATTAATGACAATTTATTCAACAATTGACAGCCTGAGTGGATCTAACCATTGGTGGCTGCTAGAAATTGTTTGTGTTTGAAGGGTCATCCAACTTCAGCCTGAAAAGAATGATGGAAAAAACTTGCTACAAAATATCGATTACCATGTTGATCTGACAGAGTCAATGGTTCTCGGTGTTGCATCAATAAATTTCCCTTCGACTACACTCTAAATGATAATGCACGAGAAAGTATTCAGAGGGAGACTCACCAATATTCATTTTTTTCATCACGATCATGTCTCAACAGAATATACAATCACTAGGAAAACTCGACTCTACTAGTGTAGTAATCGAAATTTTTTCATTCTTTCATTTTCCTTCTTTCATTATTTAAACCACTCGACTAGGTGATCCCCTATATTCTGGTAGTCCACTCCATTCATGTAACTCATTATTCATGTATCTTTTACTACAGTTCCATGTCATACTCCACTATGGTACTTCTTGTCTTCATGTTGACATCAATGCCAACACGATATTTCCATCAACAAGCTCTTATCAGGAGAAATATACCGTAGGCAAATGTTTGATGAAAATGGACAACTACTTTACCTTGCAAATTGTGACATGCCATCTTCAAGTGACCTACAACTTGGGTCAATGATATTACACCATGAATTGGATCTCTTTTATGACATGACAATAGTATGTCATTGTTCAAAATGTAAAGGGTTAAATACGAACTCTCGACCTATCACATTATCCCATTATATTAATAATAGACTACCAAAATTTGATGGTTTAATACTTCCCACTGCAGTCAATAATTCAATAGGTGATATAGAAAAGACACATAGGAACACTTCCATATGCTCGTTTTTTGAAATGTTGGAAGCCATATCAACTAAATTTCATCCTAAATTGGCCAACCCATCTCCTTTTGTCGAGTCAATAGAGAGTTATTATAGTGAGCCAAAGTATAATATCAATACTACCCAAAACATCTATACTAGGAGATCCAAAACATTGTATGAGCTGAGAGAAAAATGTCCAAGTACACACCAAAGTCTGTTCAAATGTTGGAAGGTAGCGATGAATTCCTTTTTCCTATCCACATGCAAAGTAAATACCAATTTTTTTACAACCAAGCTTTGTATGATGCTTGGTTGTCTTTCATGCCTATGCCCGATGTTGGAACCAAATTCTCTTTTTGTGGTAATAGTTATATGATTTCCAAGTTTGAAATAAATGTTTCAAATATTGGGTTGTTTATCCTTTCACATGTATTCGTTCCTCCCAAACAATCATTAGCACTTATGCCATTTTGTGGTCCTCTTTATAGTTGCTCTGATTACTTGATTATTGTTAAATACAAACATAACATATCCATGTATAGTATGTGCATGAATGGTTATGCTTTTGGAATACTTGATGGGAAAAACCTATTATATATCGACGATCATCCATGAACTCATGGGGACATTGCAGGGTTCATAAATAGTTGGAAGTCCTCATTATTTAGTGCAAACTATTCCTTTGAGGAACACACCAATGATAAATAGTTCTTTATGAAAACGAAGGCATCCAGATTTGTTGTTCTCCATGCAATACATAGTGTCTCCTGGTGATGAGTTTTTAATAGACTATATTTCCATAGACCACCAACCACTTTTCAAAAAGGGCTTGCATTAGGTCTACTTTTAGATGTCCCCTTGGGGCGTAAGAAAAAAATGACCGAGTAATTTTATTTTTGTATTTTCAATGGAACTAATGTAAATGTATTGCTTAATTTGACATTTGTTTTGTAAAGTGGTTGGTTGCATGTTACAATCATTACATAAAATATGGGGACTAAGCTCCCTACAACATATACATGGGTAAAATCATGAATATGAGTAACACAATTGTCATGAAAGTGTTACCCATCTTCATGATTTTACCCACACATGGACTTTTGTTTAGTTTTTTTATTGAATTTGCTTAATATTTTTTATATTAATATAAAATCAATTTAATTTAATATTCTTTTAACCTTAACAAATTAATTAAATTCTTCACTAACCAAATATAATAATTACATTTTCTTATGAGGAGTTTCATAAAGTTGGTGGTGGAGAAAAAAATATTAAAGTCATTCAAAGTAAATGGTGTATAATAAAATTTATTATTATTAATGATTTCATTTTCATATTTAATAATTATATATATATTTTTTAATTGGTATTTGAAATTCATTATTATTAATGATTTTGTTTTTGTATTTAGTAATTATGATTATAATATTTTTTTAAAAATATAACAATTATAAATTTAATTATGAACAATTATTATAAGTTATCAATAAAATAAATGAGAAAATAACATTTCATAAGAGTAATTTTTCTTTGTAAACATGTTTAATGAATATATTATATCTTGCTGGACAACAAATAATTCACCTTGAAAAGAGTTAAACATTATATGACATTAATGGTTATAAGTTTTTGCAATTATAATCCAAAGTAAATGATTTCATAAAACTATAGTTAAACATTATATGGAAACTATAAATTCTATTGAGTGGTACATCTTAAATTTAATTTAGAAACAGAGAAATCATTAACATACTTATAATACATTTTATAGATCAAACAACAACAACATCAACATGATTTGAAAAAGCACAATACACATGTGTGCTATACTATTTATAGCCCACTGGTGCGATTGAAAGTGCACCAGTGTAGTTTTTATATAAAAATACATTGAGAAACAATTCAATTGACAAAGTATGTCTGCAAACTTCCACACTTAAAGTTTTTCATAGGTTGTGCTTTGAGGAGTAAATCAATCTTCTGTGCCTATCATAATTTATCGCATGTACTTGATCCTCTCCTCCTCTACGAGCCACTTGACTTTATCTAAGATATTGTCCTCATTATTGCTGTAGCCATAATATGAACTGGTGCCAATTCACTTGTAAATCACATACATACACCTCCTCTTATTCACCTCGAGGGGGATTATCGAATATCTCTTTGATGACGGAAAGGAATTTATTATCCTTGAAGTATGTGTAACTGGGTCCCTTTCAAGTGGAACGACAAACATCAACTTAGTTCCCTTCCAATTCCTTCATCTTGGCCCCTACTTTTGCATAATTAGTACTTCCAAGCTCTATTATCAGAGCTTCCCAGTTTCCCTTTTCTTTGATCATCAAGAAAGGACCCTGGTGGATATATTAATTATAATATTGTTCCAACCTCAAGAATGACCTAAGGTCCATGTTGTATATTTAATAGATGTTAAGAATTACATTTTGAAAAACAACTAATGATCCATAAGTTTTGTCATCATGCCTTATCACTAAATATTAAGCATTTCATTGGCCTTATCCTACTCCTCGATGAGATCCTCATCCATGTACTTATTAAGAAACTCATGTTTCTTCTTCTCCACAACCATGTGCTCAATCACTTTCTAATTCAGAAGGGACACATGGGAAACAAACTCTCACTCTATTTGTTGTTGGTTTCCCTTGTCCTATTCTCCCATTTCTTCTGCCACATTCTCCTCTTCCTAGAATATGACCGACTTAATGGAAATGACCTCCCCTCTCTTGATCATCAACCTTACCTCTGTATATATAGACTCGATCCTCTACCACTCCCTCACTTCTCTAGCTTGCATCTCCTGTTCCACGAGGCTGCTCGAATTTCTCTAAGAAATTGTTATTGTCATCCCTATCACCATAATAATTGGTGTCAATTTTCTTGAAAATCACATCCTGAGACCTCGTCTTCTTCACCTTGAGGGGATTACCAAATAACTCTTTAATGCCAGGAAAGAATTTCCTAGCCCCACTTGTACAATTGATAGATGGAAGATGGCATGTTACAATATTATAGCAACCAATTGTACAAGTGGGTCTGCAAAATTCCTCCCCAACGTCAAAGAACTATTTGATAATCCCCCCAAGGAGAAGAAGAGGAGGTCTAGGTATGATATTTACAAGCGAATTGATGCCAATTATTATGGCTATAGGAATGACGAGAACAATATCTTGTAGAAATTTGAGTGGATTGAGGAGGAGGAGATTGAATCCAGAGTGTTAAGGGAGTGGTAGAGGATGGAGTCGATCTAGAGGGAGGCCAAGTTTATGATCAAGATTGGAGAGGTAATTGTGATTAAGTTGGTCCTATTCTAGGAAGAGGAGTATGTGGTAGAAGAAATGGGAGAGCAGGATAAGGGAAACCAATATCAGAGAGAGAGAGAGAGAGAGAGAGAGAGAGAGAGAGAGAGAGAGAGAGTTTGTTTCCCATGTGTTCCTTCCATATGAGAAAGTGATCAAGTACCTAGTTGTGGATAAGAAGAAACATGAAATTATTAGTAAGTACATGGGTAAAGATCTCATGGAGGATTAGGTCGAGGCCAAGGAAATTCTTAATATCTAGTGATAGGGAATGCTACCAAAGTTTATGGTTCAACAATTGTTTTTCCAAATGTGTTTCTTAAATTCTATTTAATATACAATATGGAGCTTAGGTCATTCTTGAGGTTGACACAACATTATAATTAAGAAATCCACCAGGGTCCTTTCTTTTTGATCGAGGCAAAGGGGAATTGGGAAGCTTTGATCATAGAGTTTGGTAGTCCTAATTATGCCAAAGTAGGGGCCAAGATGAGGAACTTAAAAGGGAACGGAGTTTATGTGATCAGTACCATTGGTAAGTGCCATGGGTACATATATTTTGGGGCTACGGAATTCCTCCCCATCCTCAAAGAGCTATTCTATAAACCCCCTCGAGGTGAAGAAGAGGAGGTGTAGGTATGTGATTTACAAGCGAATTGATGCATAAATTCGAAAGACAAGGAATGACAAGGATGATATCTTGGAGAAATTCGATCAGCTCACGGAGGAGGAGATGCAAGGTAGAGAATTGAGGAAGTGGTAGAGGATCAATTCCATGTGCTAAATTATGAGATGCACCAAAGAGTAAACTCTGGTTTTTCCTATGCAAAGCAAAACCTCCACAAAATTTAAATGTGGAGGTTTGCATATATAGTTTGTGAATCAATTGTTTTTTCTTTTGGTTGTTGTTGTTGTTTCTATTGTGCTCATTGTTGTTGTTGTATCCGGTTGAAAGAAAATTATTTTTAGGCATATATATATATATATATATATATATATATAACAAATTTGAATTATAAAACACAAACATATATAACTAATTTCTATTTATAAAAAGCTCGAAGTAATTTCTATTTGCAAACAAAAAGTGAAAAAGTAACCAGTGCTATGAAAAAATATAACAAACATTGCTACTGATGCTCTATGTCAGACATAAGGAACTGAAAAATGGTGCGTTAAATTTAATGCACGGGTGCATCATTGTTAGTAGAGCATCAATATCTATAGCGGTGCCTTGTGTTATATAATGCATCGATTTCAGGTTGTCATACAAAAAACACCGCGATGCCACTTTACATATGAACTTGTTGCGCCAAACAACACCCCCTTTATTTTCTTCTTATGTTAAGGTCCCTTCATAAATTTTGTAAATGTCGCTTTGAATTGATTTTATTTTTAGTAATTTTTATGTCTTGTTTGTCCTTTTTTTTATGTTTCCATCATCTTCATCTCTTTGAGACCTTTCTGTTGATTTAAGAATAGCTTGGTTTGACCTCCTGGATTAAATGTTATGCTTGCTTGAGGTTTTCCATACTAGCCCTTCACACTCTTTGCATGAACTAGCTAGATTAATACTAGCCCTTCACACTCTTTGCATGAACTAGCTAGATTAATAGTTTATTCTTAGGCTAGTTCATTCTTGGTGCTTGCAGGGTAGGGTCATACATATGGACTTCCTATCCGTTGTTGTAATATAGACTAAAGTCTAAAGAAATCTTTTGTTATTTTTCAATTAAGATATATTTTGATTAGATTTTGTCCATCTAACTTTAGTATAGCTTTGGAATTTTGATTAATATTAATATAATTTTATTAATATTAGTTTAATACTAATATTGTTTAATACTAATTCACTCATAGATTTACCAAATAAACAAAGACCCACAACTTCTAGACACCATATCTCAAGATTCATGGCACCAAATCTGGCGTGTGAGGACTCGTTGGATAGCTCAGATGGTAGATAACAATATGGAAAACACTATTTAATCAAATCTGAACGTTTACTATTTCTAAAATTTAACAGAACAAAGGCAATTTTTTAGAAGAAGATTTCATTAATAAAACATGTTATTGCTATCTAATCATTTCTAGATTGAGTATCCACCAATAAAATCTCAACAATAAGTAATTGAAATATCAGGGATGCAATTTTTTTTTGAGTAGATTTTATTAAGTTGGCTTGCATCTGACTTTTGGTAATCTGTTTTGCAGAGTTCGTTGACCAGGATCTTCAAACCAATAGGGTATATTTGGTATTTGGTCACAATTTTGCAAATATGACACGAATAGTTTGAAGATTATTTTCCATGATTTTATACCAGAATATAGAGGTTGTTCACCTTACCAGATCGCCGCACCATACATGGCACAATTCGTTGAATCCTATAGATTCGCAGAATTACCAAATGGATGGGAGTTGTGAGTTTTTATTATTTCATCAGAATTATGAACGTAAAGATCAATTTACCTCGCTAGCGTTTTACCGGGAATTGACTTGAGATCATTCCATATAATTATTTCCACTATATTCCGGTACCATTGCAGTTAACCCACCAGATTTGGATGAAAGAGTTTCAAAAAGATAGCAGAGGTAACTTCATTATTACCAGCGAAAAGAAGAAAATCTCGAGATCGATTAGATTAATGAGGACTGTACACGGGAATGTGGGTACGTCCAGTTTAGTATTAGTTGTATAGTTTGGGTTTTATTTAGATTTAGTTTAGTTTTATTATTTTTATTCTAGTTTTATTTTAAGTTTACATTGGTTTTATTTTAGTTTTAGTTTTATTATAATTAAATTTTAACAAGATTTTATTTGATTTTCATTGATTTAATTTGGATTGTAGATTATGATGGAGAGATTGGAGCCTAAGTTTAAGGAGAAGGAAAACAAACTCATACACTATAAAAGAAGCATGGATACAAATTTCATACACTATAAAAGAAGCATGGATACAAATTGAAGAGGAAGGTTGGACTAGGAGAAAAAAGGCTTATGTTGTCTTAAAGGCTTCTTCTTTGAAATTCAGTAATCATAGAGGGAGAACATGTGAGGATGTTAGAGAACAAAAGACTGAACCTAAGGCATGAAGAAACTTGTACTGATACAATTTCTTTCATGATATCATATGTATATAGAGTTTGAAATGAGTAACCGTGAGCTTGTGCACTATTGTCAAGCTTAGCTTAGAAGACTTGTTAAAAGATACCAAGGTCTTTCTATTGTAATTGATTTTGATATTGTTATCATCATTAGAGATAATGAAATATTTCTCTTTTTGTTTTAGTCAAATTGTATTCTCGATAAATATAGGTTTGCATGATGTGCATTGTTACCTATTTATGCAAAGTTATGTTTGTTTAAAATCATTGATAAATTACTTTTCATGGTTGATTTAGATTTGACGAAATGAAATTATTGAACATGAATATTCTTATGGATAAATTCTTAGTAACTATTTACTAGGTTGATTTCTCATATGTATTTGTCTTAGCGATTGTTTGAAAATGTGAAATGTTTCTATAGTTTAACAATCTATCTTTATTTCATGTTCAATTGATCCTCTGCAATTGAGAGTGAGTATGCACAATTGTACTTTTCTGAGTAGCTATTTATAAGTTAAGTTGAATGTGTATTTTTGTTGATAATTGTCAAGTTGCATGAGCTATTTATACATCTTGATACTTATATTATCTCATTCTCATTTTCCTATTATTTTTCTTGCTCCTAACTCGGATAAAAGAACTACTTCTATGTCCTAGTAAGGATAGTTTAGCTTTAGAATAGAGTTAGATTAAGTCATTTCTTTTCCGCATTCTAGATTATAGGAGCTACAAGGAAAGTCTCCTTTCGGGGAGCAATTTATAAGAGGATACATAATCCTCATATTTGTCGGAATCACCACACCAAATGGATAAGGGACCAATCGGGGCCATGACCAGGTGATATCCTTTTATGATGTTGATCATGGTCAATTTTGGCCGTCAATAGAATCAACAGAACTGTGTAACTCAATGTGGTTGGTTCTATGGAATGCACCACTTTAACAAAATTTTCAACTATAAAACCAAGCGGTGCGCTTTGTTATATTAAAAGCATCGATACTCTATGTTCCTTGGATAACTAGATGCTTTTTAACAATGTGTTGTCTTTTATGATGCACTGGTAATGGGCACCTTTTAAAAGACAGACCACTGTAATAATTTTTTAAATATTTTTCCTAGTGCAACTCCATTAACAACGTCGGTGCATTGTGGTGAGTTTAACTCACCACTTCTCCATTTTTATCTCTCTTTGTGTTGTTACTGGTGCATTTTTCTTATAATGCACCAGTAATGGGGTGTCCCATAAAACAAACTGCTATGGTAAATTATTATGTATTTTGGTCATTGTCTTGCAGTACACAACATCAATGTGTTGTATATATTTTATGCACTACTGAGAAAAAAAGTTGTAACAGAAAACTAGGCGGTGTGTTTGATTAATAGAACACACTGGTGAGTTTATCTTAATTGGCGCACTCTTAAGGATCTTAGCGGTGCTTACCATAAGACTCATTGCACTGATAATTTGTGAAAATTCCACCCATTGTTGTGCTCTTTATATAACCAATGTGTTAGTTGGACCTATGGGCACTACTAGGTTAAATTGTTTTATCAAAACTTCAGTTGTGTGATGTGTTACTTCTAATGCATCAGAGCTACCCTGATATTGGAGAATTGATGTTTTGTTCAACAATGCTTTGTGAAGCACAGAGCACTGGTCACAGGGCATCCAATGAGACACCCCACTATGCCAAGTCGGTCGATATATTTCCCGATGTGGTTCTGTAAACAACATTGGTGCATTCAGTTAGCATTGTGCTTAATTAAATGGAATGTTTTGGTGTGGGGAGTAACTAAGTACACACTGGTTGTAGGGAAACTGAAAGGACACACTGCTCTTTTTTTTTAATTTATGGCAGTCCTAGTTTTTGAACTGTATTGGTGTATATGTTTATATTAGATGCATTTATGATGGTGCTTACTGTAAATTTAACACAAGACACACTGCCTTGGGGCAAGCTGAATCATTTAGGTGCATCACACAAAATTGTAAAAAAATTGAAAAAATTCCAAATTTCAAGATAAATTCAAATTTTAACTGGATGAAAAGAAAAATAAGAAGGTAATAAACACTTTACCTAGAGTATTATGTCCTGAGGAGGCATGGTTTCACCATTGAGAGGAACTAAGAATTCATGGTAATTTTCAAAATTTGGAAATGTGTGGAATCTACTAATGGAGTTATCCAAATCCTTGCAAAGCACCGAAAATAGGGCATATTTGCAAGGAGTGTGACAACCGATGATTTCTTGAGAGTTTGGAAGCATGGGATGAAGTGTAACAATGGAAATTGGTTTTATAATTTTTTTATTTACCCTACTGTAATACACCTGATGATAGTGAGGCACACCGGGGTGTAATATACAACAATACCAGTGCACTTTGATCTATTATTTTTATTTTTGTTATAACATATGATGGTGTTTTTGAACATTTAAGCATCGATGCATTATTGTATATGTATGAACTAGTGTGTGGGTACCATAAAGGCGCACTGGTAAAAACCTATAGCTACCCGCCTTCGCTAACAACCTCCAATATAAACAATGTCGGTGCATTTGAACATGTAAGCATTGGTGTGTTCTTTTCTAGGTGTACACTGGTGGGTATGTACCTTAAAGGTGCACTGGTAAACAAAACTCTATTAAAACCTCTAGTCGCTCACCTCTGCTATAACCAGTGATACTGCATTTGAAAATTTAAGCACCAATGCATATGTACCTTAATGGCGCACTGGTAAAAAACCTCTACAAAAACCTTCGGTCGCCCGTCTTTGCTAACAACCTCTACTATAAACAAAGAATATATAAATTTTTGGGGGAGGTTAAGTAAAAACCTCCGCTAGAATATGTTCTACTTGTAGTGTAAGTAATATTCAATTATCATAACATTAATATTTCACATATATATAAACATACTTCTCTTAGTCTATAACCATGCCATAAGCATGTCTGGGCATTCTCTCAAGCAATAATTCATGTCTATATGCACCAATAATTCATTATCAACATGCCCACTAGTGCACATGCATTCTATCTTTCCTATATGCATCATGGCATCTCGTCCATCATGATCTCTAATGCATATCTATTTTCAACATTTTTTATTTATTTGTTTTTGTTTTATAGATGGTTGTCCGTGAATTCCTTTAGATTATGGTTTCTCTGTTTGCCTTCAATATGCTGATATGTTCCCTATTTCTTCTTGCTAACCACCCTCTAGCCAAGTCGATCTTGGCTATCTTTCATTTCGAGTTAATATGTCTTATTGGAAGTTGCTTCTTTCATGTAGGAAATATTGTCCCAACATTGTTCTAGATGAACCTTTACACATTCATAGTGTTGTAAAATGAATTATTCCAACTGAATATTAATATTGTAATCTAATTAACCACTCTCCATTTCTTTGACCAAACCAGTATTGAAATCACACTCATTGGTTGGCATTTTCAACATATTGAAAATTTTCATTTATGTTGTAATACCCCAAGGCTGAGCCCCAGTTAAATTGTAAACATGTTTTATAGGCTGGTGAGCCATGTGATTATAAGTTAGGAGGATTATGTGATGATTAGGCAGGAGAGCCTAGATGCTAAAGGCCAGTGAGCCTATTTTTGTATATGTAAACACTCATATCATTAATATAATACATTTTTGCATGTAGATCGACCATGATAAAAGAGTATGTGGAACTAAACTCCACTAGGAAGGGAAAGGGAGGGGCTAAGAGCCTCAGAAAGGGGCTAAGCTAGAGGTCTTGTCTCTAAGGGAATATTATATTATTACTCCTAAATACTAAGAAAAGGATAAATCTCATATTATCCTAAGTTTTTATGTGAAGGAGAATGATTTACAAGTGGAGAAAAATAAGTTCCTAGAGGGCCATGTGTCAATCAAGGCACATGCAATTTTATGTGGGGAAAATTAGTTTGTTGGGCACCATTCTCCCTAGGAACCCTCTCATTTTTGACAATTGAACAATTTGTCATCGTTCACATAGAGACCTCCATAGTTCAACCTATGCAACCCAGAAGTTGTATGCAATACCTCCTTGTCATGGGTAGCGTACCCATACCGTACCTGAGCCAATATTATTCCTTAACTATTTTTTGTTACTTCCATCACATGTTCCATACCTGTTTTCTACTGTTACCTTTACTTGAGCCCGTACCTGGTTGAATAGAGAGTTGGATTGAAGAAGTGGGTTGTCAGGATTGAAGAGGCAGGTTGTCATGCCTATGAGAAAATCTCTCCACATTTGAGAATGGTTGGGAATTGATTTCCCAAGGGAGCCCAACTGTAGTTATAGTGCTCTGAGAATTCATATCCAGCTTATTGTTGAATCCCTAGAAGGGAAGTGGGGCAGCCAAAGGACTGTTGAGCAGAGAAGGGGAACACTTCCTGGGGTAGGACAAGCATGTGGGGAATGAGAGGTTGTATGCTATTAGTTTGAGTTGGATCCTAGAACAAGATCCTTCCTTTATCTGATTTGTACCAGCCTAGCCTAAGAATCCCTTTACCCGGGTGGAGTTTATTCCCATCTCGGGGGTGACCCACTAGTGAGAGTTATGAGCAGCGTGGTCTAAGACTGGGAGGATTGTGGAAGGTCTCCACGAAGTCGGTGGTCGTCGATAAAAGATAAGTATTAATTGTTTGTTCATTGCATGTTGTGTATTTATACATGTCTTTGTATTTATGGGTATTTCCTATGTATGTTGCATGTATATGTTTACTGTTATTTCCACTTGAATCTTTGTATTCGTAGAGTGTATTTGTCTATTTAAAACTATCTATATAGAACTGAAATTATTGTAATTTTTTAAGTGGCATGACCAGTCTGAGTGGTTGGGTATGTTACAATGTATTAATTTACACAAGTATATAAGTGTGGCAGAGCCCAACAGGTCTCATCCTGGGTATGTTACAATCTGGTATCAAAGATTCAGTTTTCAACATTGAGCCTGGATTGGGCCATGTAAGTGGAAATTGAAGAAAAATTTTCTGAGTGAATTGTTTTCAAAATGGACAAAATTCAAATTTCAGAGCATCCATGAGGACCAATAGGGCATCGAGAGCACACCTTAGTTGTGTTTGAAATCTGAGGAGGTGTAATAGTTCAAGAAATTGCAATTACCATAGGATCTGTTCGGGAAAGGTTCGAATCTTTCACAACTGTCAAATCTGGGAAAAGGTGCATGACGATTAACCCCTTCAAGTCCTTTGGACTTCGTTTCTTCGACAATTTTTAAGACTTTGAAAAAAGGAGGAAAAATCCCTGAAGTCCCGTAGTGAATCTACATCGTAGATGATTTGGGAGAAGGCGGACCATTAGATCCCCCAAGTGGTTCAATAGTTCAACGTTCATGGAAATCTCATTGTGGATGCGTAAAGTGGAGTTTTCCCCAAAGTTCTGAAGTCTGGAACCAATCTGGAGCATTCATGTATGGGAACACAGGTCCGCAGATTAGCAAGTGTTCAAAATTTCAGCATTCGACAGTTCGGGGGTTGGGTGGTGATCAACAACAAAAACTTCCAAAGTTCAAAGCCCCGAAGCGTCGGAGTCCTAAAACTTCGGAGAAGCACAATTCGGAAGTTCGACGTTCGGGAGATTTGTAATGATATTTTGAGAAGACTTTTGAATCTTAAAATCCCGAAGCTCCAAAGACCGATAGTTCAGGAGTCCTCCAATTCATCGTTCGGATTATTTAAAGTGTTCCAGTGTGAAATCCTTCTAATCCTAAAGTTTCAAAGTCTCGGAACCCTGAAGTTCTAAAGCTTCGAGGAGCACATGTTTGGGAGTTCAGAATTCGGTGATCAAGAGTTTTAAAGTGTTCATGCATGGGATCCTGCGAAGCATGGAGTCTCGAAGTCCCGTAGTGTGGGAGTGACGTGGCATGTTGATTTTACATAGAGTGATATGGACCTGCTAAAAAGTTCGACATTTGGGAAATGTGTTGTGTTGTGTTAAGAAGTTCTTCGAAGTTACGAAGTTCTGAAGTCCCGTAGCATTGGAGTGACGTGACATGATGACATCACCTAGAGTGACATGGACCCACTCTAATCATGCCACCTGTCATATTATTTCAATATTTTTACAGACCTTTGGGTCAATTAAAACTTGACATGTGTCACTCATAGATTGGGCCATGTGTCACCTCTATATTTCGACATGTAGCACCCCTTGGTGCTTGATGGTTGATAAGACTCTGTAGTTTTGGAGGTTAGGCGTTCGGGGAAACATGTGTATGTTGTTGCATGATCTTCCGAAGTTCAAAGCTCCAGATCCTGGGAGCACCAAAGTAGTTCACATATTCGATGTTCGGGGAACTTTGTGTGTTGTGTGGTCCAAACTTCCAAACACTGAAGTAGCGGAGTGCCATATTAATGAAATTTCGAAGTGGCAATGCGAAAGTTTGGAAGTTTGGAGTTCTATAGAAATAAGGTTTAAAGGTATAAGAGCCTTCAAAGCTCTAAGCTTCGAAGTAGCAGAGCCCCAAAGCTCTAAATATGTATCGTGCAAGAGTTCGCCAGTTCGACATTCAGGAGAAATAAGGCATGAGGTAGTAAGAGCCTTCGAAGCTCGAAGTTCTGGAGCCCCAAAGTCCTAAATCTCTAGAAAAAATCATTTCAATTAAGCACTTGGTCATAGTCCATGGTCACATGATATTTGGGGGCCGAAGAAAAAGGGCTAGTGCCCGAAAATTGTTTTAAAGACAAAAAGGGGCTAAAAGAAAGAGTCTGTGGGGTACCGATTTGTACATACCTTCACATAAAGAAGTAAAGAGGCCTGTAAACCTAAAGAGAGGATACATCATGGATCCAAGAGCCAATTCAACTCTGAGAAAGAAGAAGAATTGTAAAAAAATTACCTCCTAGGAAACACAAATTTTCAAATATCCACAACTTTCTTCTCAAGACTCAAAATGGAGAAAGGGAGAAGTCATTGGAAAGATCTTGGACAATTGAGTATAAGAGTTCACCCAGAAAATCGAGTTGAACAATAAATTTCTCAAAAAAATAGAAGAAATAAGTCTTATATATATTGAACCATAATGGTTTCTATTTTCATGAAATGTTTGAAACAGATAGCCTGACAAAGTTCTGTTGGTTGCACATTTTGCAGAGTTAACAACAATTAGATCAAATTAGGATCAAAATAGAGTGCAAAGAGATGGAATATACACAAGGGTATTACATACAGGAGTATGAGATCATAGGGATGTATTTCCATATGGTTATTTAAGGTACAAAATTCAATGGACACATAGAAGGAAAGGATGAAAACATGAATATTGTAGAAACCATTAAAAATTTACAAAAAGATGTCCAAAGTCACAAAGATTATAATGAAATGATTATGAAATCTAAGGATTAGTAGGAGGAATTCAACATCAAGTTAATGATGAGATTGGACAAAAATGAAAATAAATTGGATAAGGAGAATGGCTCAAGAAAATATGGGAGTCATAGGTCTCCTGATGAGAAAGGTAGAACAAGAAGCGATAACAGACATCACCATCACTCCTCAAGGAATTCCTATAGGAGAGAACACAGAAACTCAAGTCCATCCCCTATTAGGAAGCATAATAAGAGGTCTGGGGTGGATGAGCTACAAGGAGAAATGAACAAGATCAAATCTCCTACGTTTTAAGGTGAGCACAAGAAGGATGAGGATGCAAAGACATGGCTGCTAGGCATGAGAAAGTATTTTCAATTACATAATTATTCTTCACATGCAGAAGGAATAATTTCCATCTATGATCTCAAGGGAAAGGCATCCATGTGGTGGGATCAAATTGTGGAGGTGAAACACATTAAAGAGAAAAATGTTACTTGGAAGGAATCCAAGAAGCATTTTGAAAAAAAATACTTGACTAAGAGATATTATGACAAGAAAATGAAGGAGTTATTTGAAATCAATCTTGGGAGTATGAGCATTGATGAATATGAAAGAAGGTTTTTAGAACTGTTAAAGTATGTCTCCTTCATCAAGGATGAGACAATTAAGATTCATAGGTATTTGAGTAGGCTTCCATCTTTCATCAGTGACAAGATACAATATGATGATCCCAAAACATTGGAGGAGACCATAAGGTGAGCTAAATTCCTATTTGATCAACATAAAGGAAAGCCAACTTTCCAAAAATCTTGGGAAGACAAGAAGAATTTAAATATGGAACGAAGGAGGAAAGGGAATAATCCACCATTATTTAGAAATAGTCCTCAAGGACAACCAACTTCTGAAGATCCCAGAACGATTGAGACAGGGGAGAAACTGTCAAGGAAGCCACCTATTCAATGTTGGGGTTGTAAGGGAGATCATAAGTTTAGAGATTGTCCTCACATAAGTGAAAAAGTGATATTTTTTCACAATGTACAACAAGCTAAAATAATGGAGGACATGTGAAAGAATGTACCTAGGTTCTATGCAGCCCTGGACAAAAAGCAAGATGAGTTTCAATCACACATTATTGAAGTGGAAGGTATGATCAACAACCAAACCATTGCAGTTTTAATTGATTCAGGAGCTAGTCATAGTTATATAGATCCTAAGATGGTGGAAAGATTTTATTTTCCAAGAAGAAAGAATGGAAAATCTTGGTTAGTGCAGCTCGCTACCAGAGCCAAAATAAAAGTTAATGAGATGGTTAAGTCATGTCTAGTGGACATGAATGGACTGAGCACCAGGGCAGATTTAAACATATTTCCTTTAGGTTCTTATGACTATCTAATTGGTATGGATTGGTTGTACCAACACCATGCTAACTTATACTGATAACAAATCATTTACTTGTTGGGATGAAGAAGGGAACCTAAGGAAATTACAGGTAATTCTCAGGGCAGTAACTATCAGAGAAATCTGGGCAATGTAGCTGAAGAAAAGTTACAGGAAAGGGTGTCAAATATTTGTAGCTCATATGGAAAAGACACCTAAGGATAAGGTGTCAAATATTGAAGATTATGTATTCCTAAAGGAGTTTGAGGATGTATTTAAAGAAATACCAGGATTACCCCGTAAGAGAGATATTTATTTCTCCATCAATATGATGCCTGGAGAAGCTCAATTATCCAAGACCCCTTACAGTATGAGTACACCAAAATTAAAGGATTTGCAAATGCAACTTGAATTTCTACTGAAGAAGGGGTATATACTCCCAAGTGTGTTACCTTGGGGTGCCCCAATTTTATTTGTGAAGAAGAAGGATGGAACATTGAGAATTTGTGTTGACTTCAGATAGTTGAACAAAGTAACTATAAAGAATAAGTATTATTTTCCAAGGATCGATGACCTCTTTGATTAGTTGAAGAATTCAAAAATATCCTCCAAGATTGATCTCAGGTCATGTTATCATTAGGTAAGAATTAAATATGAAGACATCAACAAGACTTCTTTCAAAACAAGGTATGGCCATTATGAGTTCACAGTGGTGCCATTTGGGTTATCAAATACACCAACTATCTTCATGTTTTTAATGAATGGTGTTCTCAGAGAATATTTAGATAAGTTTGTAATTGTATTTTTGGATGACATTCTTATATATTCCAAGTTGGATGAAGAGCATGAGAAACACTTGAATATAGTATTACAAGCATTAAGAAAGCATCAATTGTATTCCAAATTGAGCAAGTGCTCATTTTATCAGAACCAAATTCATTATTTGGGGCATATCATATCTGAGGAAGGGATAAAAGTGGATCCTGAAAAGATTGAGGCCATTAGAGGATGGTCAACACCTAAGAATGTGATAGAAGTCAAATCCTTCACAGTACTTGCAAGATACTACATAATATTTATTGTAGGATTCTCAAAGATTGCACACCCAATCACTTCCTTACAAAATAAGGGAGTGAAGTTTCAATGGTCATTGGAGTGTGAAAAGAGTTTCCAAAATTTGAAACAACTATTAACCAATGATCCAATACTAGGGATTGTTGATCCGAATGAAGACTTCATTGTATGCACGGATGCATGTAAAGAAGGACTTGGTGGAGTCCTTATTAAAAAAGGGTTTGTTGTATGTTATGAATCAAGGAAGTTGAAGGAGCATGAAAGGCATTATTCCACTCATGATTTGTGGCTGGAATCCATAGTGCATGCCTTGAAGAAGTGGAGGAACTACTTTATGGGAAAAATCTTCGAGCTAAGGACATACCATAATGGTATGAAATATTATTTAATCAGCCGACTCTAAATTCCAGACAAAGTAGGTGGTTAGAATTTCTCAGTGAATATGAATTTGATATAAATCATATCAAAGGGAAAGAGAAAAAGGTGGCTGATGCACTAAAAAAAATAGTGCATGAGATGCATGCTACAACCATCAGTAGGTATCGATCAGATTTCAAGGACATAATCTTTGAGGATGCAAAATCATATTTGCAATACAAGGAATTAGTGGAAAAATTATAGCAAGGTATTTGGCAGTAGAAAAATGAGGACTACAAGCTCGAAAACGATGCAATTATTTTGTACAGAAGAAGAATGTATGTACCAAATTCCCAAGAATTACAAATTTTGATATTGATGGAAATGCATAATGTACCTTATGTTGGACACCCAGGATATCATAAAACTATTGCAGCTCCCAAGAGCCAATATTATTGGCAAGGCATGAAGAAAGAAATTGTTGAGTACATTGCCAAATGTTTGGAGTGTCAAAAGGTCAAGGTTGAGCATAGAAACCCAACTTGATTTTTGTAACCATTACCCAAACTTGAGTGGAAATGGGAAGTGGTGAAAATGGACTTTATCACCAAACTTCCTAGAACAAGAAAACAACATGATTCTATCATGGTAGTGGTGGACAAGCTTACCAAATATGCCCATTTCATTCCAGTGAAGCTCACTCACAAAGAAACTAATGTTGTTGATATTTATATGAAGGAAATTTCTATATTGCACAGGATACCAAAGACAACAATGTTTGATAGGGATCCAAAGTTTACCTCAAAGTTCTGGAAAGGATTATTCAAAGGACTTGGAACAAATTTGAATTTCAACACAGCTTATCATCCAGAATCTGATGGGTAGATAGAGAGGGTGAATCAAGTGTTTGAGGATATGTTGAGGATGTATGTGATTGATAAACCATCAAAATGGGAATACTACCTACAATTGGTGGAGTTTTATTATAACAATGGGTACCAATCATCTCTGAAGATGAGACCATTTGTGGTACTTTATGGAAGAAGGTGCAACACACCTGTAAGTTGGGCCAACCCAACAGAAAGAGTAGTGGTTGGGCCAGATTTGCTTAGGGAAATGGAAGAGAAGATGCCAAATTAAAGCAGAATTTGAAGGTTGATAAATATAGGTAGAAAAGATATGTTGATAAGGGAAGAATTCACAGGGAATTTAAAGTGGGTTATCATGTATTCTTGAAAGTGAAGGCCAACAGAAGTTCCCTGAAGTTGGAAAATTGTTCAAAGTTGAAAGCTCATTATTGTGGGCCTTTTGAAATGCTGGAGAGGATTGGTCATGTAGTTTATATGCTTGCATTACCTGCATCAATGTCTATTCATAATGTATTCCATGTATCATTGTTCAAAAAGTATGTACCTAATGTTAATCATGTTATTGATTGGAATGTGATTCAGGTGGAGCAAGAAGGCACTTTTGAAGTGCATCTAGTGTGGATATTGGACCAGAAGATCAAGAAACTCCATAATCAATGCATAGATCTAGTAAAGGTCCAATGTACTTGGTATAGTCCTGATTATGCAACTTGGGAGAACAAAGATGCTATGCACGCAAAATACCCACATATTTTTGAAGATTTTTTTAAATCTTGATGGTAATATGTAAATATGACGCACTGAGGACAATGAATAAATAAGGGGAGGTGAATTTAATACACCAAGGTCGAGCCCTAATTGAATTGTAAACATGTTTTATAGGCTGGTGAGCCAAGTGATTATAAGCTAGGAGGCTTATGTGATGATTAGTTGGAGATCCTAGATGCTCAAGGCTAGTGAGCCTATTTTTGTATATGTAAACAATCATATCATCTATATAATACATCTTCATGTATACCGACCACGATAAAAGAGTATGGGGGGATAAAATCCACTAGGAAGGGAAAGGGAGGGGATAAGAGCCTAGGAAAGGGGCTAAGATAGAGCGATTATCTCCAAGGGAATATTATATTATTATTCCTAAAGACTAAGGCAAGGATAAATCTCATATTATCCTAAGTTCTTATGTGAAGGAGAATGATCTACAAGTGGAGAGGAATGAGCTCTTGGAGGGCCATGTGTCAATCAAGGCGCGTGCAGTTTTATGTGGGGAAATTAGTTCGTTGGGAACCATTCTCCCTAGTCACCCTTGCATTTTTTACGATTGAAGAGTCTTCCATCGTTCACACAGGTACCTCCATAGTTCAACCTCTACAACCTAGAAGCTATAAAAAGTACCTACCTACCACGGGTATCATACCCGTACCATACCTGAGCCAATACTATTCCTAAACTATTTTTTGTTGCTGCCATCACCTGTTCCATGCACATTTTTTGATGCTGCTTTTACATGAGCCTATACCTGGTTGACTAGAGAGTTGGATTAAAGAAGCCAGTTGTCAGGCCCATGGGATTAAAGATGCAGGTTGTCAGGCCTGTGAGAAAATATCTCCAAGTGAGAGAATTTTTGGGAATTGATTTCCTGAGGGAGCCCAACTGCAGTTATAGTGCTTTGGGAATTCCATCTGACCTATTTTTGAAGCCCCATAAGAGAAGTGGGGCAGTCAAAGGACTGTTGAGAAAAGAGGGGGAAAACTTCATGGGGTGGGACAAGCATGTGGGGAATGAGAGGTTGTAGGCTGTTAGTTTTATTTGGTTCTTGGAATGAGATCCTTCCTGTTATATGATCTGTCTCAGCCTAGAATAGGAATCCCTTTACCCGGGTGAAGTTTAGTCCTAGCTCGGGGGTGACCCACTACTGAGAGTTATGAGAAACATGGTCTAAGGCTGGGAGGATTGTGGAAGGTCTGCATGCAACCAATGTTCGTCGATAAAAGATAAGTATCAATTGTGTGTTCATTTCATGTTGTGTATTTATACATGTCTTTATATTTATGGGTATTTCCTATGTATGTTGCATGCACATGTTTACTGTTATTTCCACTTGAATCTATGTATTTTCATAATGTATTTTTCTGTTTAAATCTATCTATATACAACTAAAATTATTGTATGTTTTTAAGTGGCATGACTAGTCTAAGTGGCTAGGTATGTTACAAAAGTAAATAAGTGTGGCAGAGCTCAACAGGTCTAAGCCTGGGTATGTTACATATTTCATCTATTCCAACATATTTTCTATCCTTGTCTTTGCTCAATTTTTAAATACTTATCTTTACTTAATTGAGTGTTTCCCTATGGAGCCCAACTTTTCCTCTCAATACCAAACTGCTTCTAGTGGAACAATACATTTCTCCATTGGCACTTTTAAGAAAATGTTCCTTCTTTATTTCATTCACTAAATATTTTACTCTTGCACCATGCTTCCACTGAGCACTCTAATAACAAAAGTGTCTTCATTTATCTAAATACTTTAGCCATAGTTTCCAATTCATATCAAGCAACCCTTAAATTCCTCATTGACTAGTCCCTATTGATGATTTACCCATCCCTATGACTTACCCATTATCTGAGGGGATCTTTGTTCTTTTTTTCAACAAGCTTTGCATCTATCACTACAATTTATTTTCAAGACTATGGAGGCTTACCTTTCCTTCTTGTGCCTATTGCTGACATCCTTCACCTATTGGATTCATTTTTTATGTGAGACTCTCTATTGATTCTCATTTCCAGTTCATTCAAACTCTGTAGCAACTGAATACTAATTTATCTCTGCTCTTTCCAATCGCTTTATGAACATTTCATTTCTTTCTTTATATATCTGTAGTTCATTTTATCAAACAACTCTACAATCTATTCCCTTATTGCATGTCCATTAGAAGCTAGAATTAAAATATGCAATAGAACCGAACAATCTCCACTCATGACATGTATTCTCCTTGTTAATAATACCCTGCTATTAAAATTCAACCCCCTTTTATTTTACAGGGTAATGCACCTCAAATGTGCCTCTACACCTATGCACAAGAACTATTAGGATTTTCAATACTCTTTTTGACGCAATAATCACTTTTGGCATGAACCTCTATTATCTGGAAATGTTTCTCCAAAATTAACATTATTTGGAAAACTTCCACTTTAAATAGTTACATGGTTCATGGAAATCCAATTCCACTTTTTCCTACAAGCTTATGAAACAACCAGATGATTCCTTAGAGAACTAAATCCATCTATCATGTTTTCCTCTATATTACCTTTCCAATGGCTATACTCATGCTTCAATCTGATTTATTTTCTCAAAGTTGTGGCTTCCTAAAATTATCATTTTCACCCATTTCTGCACCTATTTAATTGGTTCAAATAATTTTCAGAGGCCAATTTATGTCAATTGTAGAAGAAAATATGTTAGGATCGATATACAATTTTGTATGTGACACTAATAACATCGATGATAGTGAGTTCAAAACAACTCTCATATTTCTAATCTAATGCTTTAGTCAAAGTTTGTAGAAATGTAGAAATGACAACTTTGTCTTTTTCACCCCATTTTTCCAAACTCTAGAATTTTTAGCCAAACTAGCCATATCCCAAATTAAGAATTTATGGAAATCGGAAAAACTTCACTAAGGAAAAGTTATCTATGTTGATGAGTACATGAAATTTCAAGAAAATAAAAATTTCCAAATGTTCCATCTAGGGGCCCTTTTCCTCCTTTGAAAATCCCACAAATCCCCAAACAATGGCCCAGAATAGTGGATTTTCCCCTATTTTGGAATCTCCACTCCCAAATCCTTGGAATTCAGCCAATCCCTTCATAGAATGTTTTCATGTATGATTTTATGACATACTATAAAACTTTCATCATTAATAGTGTCCCTTCCACTGAGCTTGATGTTACGGGACTTATCGGTAAATGCGTACATAAACAGATCTACCTAGATCCACCTGGATCTATAACGAAAGAGAACATAATATGATGCTTTCCCTAAGCTCTAACCATTGAGTTTACTATTTAACAAGATATGGGAAACATACCTTTTAAAGGTCGCTTCCTCTTTCCATTGTCATCCTAGCTCCACCCCGATGCTCCTGTGATATTGAATCTGCAAGGGAACACAAGCCAGCCAAAGTGAAAGCAATATAATATACTCAACGAGAACCTACGTATGTGATCAAGCGATCATACAATAAAACAAAGCAAGTTTTATTGGAAAGAAACGTATCACTGTATCATATTAAAATGAATGTGGATATTAAAACCAAAGACTTGATGTCACAAGGTCCCCTCTCGATGAATATTTGCTCCAACACATACAGTTGCTCCGACCTCGAATGAAGAATATCCACAATGACTTGATGAACCGAAATGAAGCCCTCAAGTATGAATCGAAGTATAATTCCTCATCCAATTTGTATCCTAGTCAATATTAATATTGATTGAATCAACCTTATCCTTTTCCATGAGAGATCCCTCTTTATATAAGGGAAAGAGAGATGGTTGAAGAGATTAGGATGATCCCACCAAGTCATAGAAGCGAGTAAGATCCAAACCATTCGGACGCCACCTCATCTTCTAGAAGATCCCCTTCTAGAACTTTCATGAAACTTGACCTTTTCTTAGTCTTTTGACATCGTTGCACCCTAGCTATAGATAAAACTGCAAAGACGTCACAGGATAGCTTCAAGGCAGGGGACGATGATTAGGCATCATCGCACCTTGTGTATAATGCAACCTGCAATGACCTTTCTTCATAAGGTTTTTAAGAAGAGAAAGTCAGTCACTTCCCTCATGGTAAAATACGCTTTTTGGGAACATGAAAACATGTTTGTCAATGGATCAATGGGGTGACCAAAATAATGTGTAACAAAATCCCCCCCAAAGTATGAGACTGCAACTCGTGACAGCCGAAATAATTTGTAGAATGTGTATATCAGAAACAAGGAGCACACCGACCGGGAACCTGCAAACAGTCAAGCATCAACATAATATTATACCATTGTCCGAGGTAGGCATTCCCATACTTAGTTTACAAAATTTCAAGTGATTCATGGCCACTAAATATACACTGTGTATCCATGTCATTATGAATCGGCATAGCCACCAGGAATACACTGTGGATCTACACTTTTAACAATGACTCAAATTCAGACATATCCACAAGACATACATAGTGTATCTATGTGTCAATACAAATCATAAATACTCCATCGAAACCTGAATCACAATGGTGAGATCCAGGGTCTTCATTTCCATCATCCCTAATTACAAATATAACCATGCGATTACAGGTGTTAAAGTCAAACATGGTAGAAACCACTTGAATATTCGTCAATGATGAGAACCATTAACAAGTGCGAGGGAAATCATAATTGATGTAAATGACTCCCAAGGTACCCTTGTACAATCAAACGAATGTGAATAAATGAGTTGAAGTCAAACACTTGATGGAATCTCCCAATCAGGGGTCAATGATGTGAACCCACTGTTGGAAGCGAAGAGACCTGCCATTGAGGCATGTAGGCTCTAAGGTATTAAATGATTTCTAATTATTATTCTTGGATAATGAGTTGAAGTCAACAGGAAGAGACTCGTCATAGGAGGGCCTTAATGTATCCCCCATCAGTGGCACGAAATAAGTAATATATTTGAAGTAGATCATAGTATGAGGTGATTCGAAATCGACACAGGGAAGTCCGACATGGTATAAAATTTATAACTGCAAATGGATAACTCGATAGAAGGATTATTTAGGTTGGAATTATCTTGAGCATATGAATGACACGACAATAGTCTTGGAAACATTGACTCAAGGAGGACCCAACATATGGACATGAAGATGGTCAAATGAGAGACAAATGGATTTCCCAACCCAGACACAATGACGAAAGGGGGTGCCATGTTCAAGAGTGACTCTTACTGCCACTAACAAAAATATAGAGACACGTTTATTTCCAATTTTCCCCCACCATTTTTGGTGAGTAACTCTTTATTTTTACACAAGCTTGAGGAGGATAACATATGCTTGTTGATGTAATCTCATCCTTTGGATGAGTCCCTCGGAGTATCTTTAACGAACCCTAAGAAGGAGTGGTTCGGTCCCATATGGGTCTTTCGATGTTTGTTTAACGAGTCCAAAGAAAGAATACTCAGGGTTTTTTCATGTTTAGAGAGTCTGAAAAACACTTAAAGAGAACTCAATAAGTTCCTTTTTCATAAAGTAGTCTAATGAGACCTAAAAAGAGATAAAATATCGCTCAACAAACATTTTCTTGAAATAATTTTACGAGCGTGAAAAGAACAAAGTCGCTTGACAATCATTTCGTTTTTACGAAGCGTGAAAAGGTCTTAAAGGATACTCGATATGTTTCATTTTTCATGTTACGAGTCTGAAAAAGCGACAAAAGTGTACTCAGTTACATTCTCATTGGTTTACGAGCATGATAAAGAACAGAAACTAAGCTCATAGTTTTTCCTGAAAAGCTCTAAAAGGATTTGTACATGCGTACTAATGCATAAAAAACAAACCAAAAAATGAATCATTTTTTCAACGGTTCACTCCTAGACTTTTTATTGACAAAAATCAAACACTTGGAAAGTTGTTAGGACTTTAGGGTTTAGGTGAAACATATAAAATAATATACAATATAAATGAAAAAGTGAAAAACTAATAAAAATGGGTAAAAGCTTCATTTCACTATTCCATTTGTTATTTCACCCAAACTTTGCTCTAAAACCCCCTATTTACCTCGATTTTCCACTGCAAATTGCGGAGGGCATGGATGATCATTCGATGAATGGTCTCCACAGAACATGCAATTTTCATCTCTTTCAACTTTCCATGGATCAAAATTCATTTTTCTTTTGTTAGAAATAGATTTTTGAGTTAAGTTTTTTAGGGTACCTATGCATGGAGGTCGTCCCAAGTGCCCTATATCAGGACCTACGATGATCTAGGGTCATCACAGAAGGCCTTAAAGCTAGCCTATGATGACTCTACACTCTGTATATGCCTTGGCCTGCGACGTGTGCAACTCAATTTTTTTTTAAGATAGATTTGCCAATAAAAAAAAATTCAAGGAAGAGGATAATGGTGATAATCTCTCTTTGATGTTCCATTGCAGGTTTTCCATGATAAAAAATGTTGGAATGGAAAGAGAGAGAGAACAAGGAGGAATACTACTTTGTCAGGAATGACCCGGGAATGGTAATGTCTCTCCGATAATGTGGATTGTTAAAATTCTTCAAAATCTAGGGTATGAGGGCCCAACTGAGATTACTCGAATACCTAGTTCACATGTGGGATGTGAATGAGCATGCATTTCATGTGGGTGATCATATTTTTACGATAGATATCGAGGATATCTACTTATTGACCGGGCTATCTTGTCATTGGTCTTGAGTCACACTAACAGGCATCAGAGGTGGTGGTGCACCTATGAACCACTATATCAACAGGCATTGTGTGCCACATACTTAGAAGCATAGTGGTAAAGTATCTATAAGATATGCCCAAGACTTTCCCCTATAGACCATCCTCTATACCATCACATGCATGGAAGGGAGTGCAGCTCCCCATATGTCTCTTCAGAGCTATTTTCAGTATGTGCTGGAATTTATGGAGCCTCGAGTTTTCAATTGGTGTGAAGGGGTTCTCAAGATTATGAAAAAACAACTGACCAAGTGCAGGAGTGATGAACTGAAACAGTTCGGGTATGGTTCTATTTTGGTGTCCTTCTTCCTAGAGAGGGTCCCATTTTTTTTCTTACAGGTAGAGTGGGGTATACCTTCCCCACAATATCCGAGAATGAAGAGGTGGGTCAAATTGATGACACGACATGTATTCGGTCATATCGTTAAATATAACGATGTGTTCTTCGACTGGTTGAGAACTCATATTCTCATGGTAGACGATTATGCGTATGCTGGAATAGATTTATGAGGAGATCCATATTTGGCTCTTCCTGAGGGTTCCCAATGGGGGGACATAAGTAAAAAGTACCTTTTGTTTTTATGATGTTTTGTGACTTTTAATATAATTTTTTTTTTTTTTATGTTGTTTATCTGATGACTAATCAAATTCTCTTTGATGATGCATATGTGGGACCTTATCACCTTTCGGGTTCATCCCCTATCCATAGGTAAGGGGAGACAAATGTTGTATCAGGAGTAGCTGCTAGAGACTATGAAACCATAGAGAAAAACATGGAGGGGCTTACGATGAACATCCTTGATGCCTCTATTGATGATATCCCGAGACATTACCAACACCACACAGTGTGCGTGTCTACTTCCATTGATAGACTGCTCCGTAGAGTAGCACGAGCAATCGCATGTTATAGCGAGAAACATCCGTGATGCTCTATCATATATGAAGCCATGTGTTTCAGATTTTTGATATTTTGGTCTTCGGACAAAAACACTTTTTGTAAAACTTTTATCGTTATATATATATGAGCCTTCTACCAGCTTACTTGTCATATATACAAAGTGTGATTGAATTTTATAAATGTTTCAAATGTATGTCTAGCACATAATTAGCCAATGCATTTGTTAATGTATTTAGACATCTAGGAATGTGTTGCTATTTAATATAATGAAAGTGATGCTCCAAGAGGTGAATTCGTAAATATACGCTTAACAACGTAGGATTTCGAATGGAGTAGACATTACTCAACTGTAGAACTACTAACTACAAATCGATTCATACAATAAGGTGACAGATTCCAAGTGAAACATTGTTGGTCGATAATTCGATGAAAGCATTGCATTCCACGATATTTTTAGTTGCATGACCAAGGAAAACACTGTGTAGAATAATCAATTCATCCGTAGGTGCATAGATTTCCCAAGCATCAGATGCTAAGTTCTGAGTGTTGCGACTAGCACCATCAGTGAAGCCAATGTAGGGTAGAGAAGACACAAACATATGGAAACCAAGCACAACACAAGGTAATTAGCTGACGGTCAAAACCAAACAATGAAAAATCACACAAGAGTATGATACACTAAAATACAAGCACTCATGCAAAAAATGACTTAAGCATAATTCTTCTTTAAGTAAATCCCATTTCTAGGTTCACTCAAAGAGATTCCATCATAATCAACCACATCATAAGCTCCCTTCTCCAACACACATTTGACAATGTAAGGACCTCGCCACATGGCCTTGAATTTACCGGCCCCTAGAAAATCAGGATCTTGCTCGTAAAGAAGAACTAGATCACCTTCAGAAAAAATACGTGGCTTGACATGTTTGTCATATTGGGATTTAACATGTTTCTTCTGAGTTTCAATAACTAAGGCGACATCACGACAGGTTTTGTCTAATTGCATCAAATAAAAAAGACGCTCCTTTTCGATAGAGGTATTGGGGAGAATTTCAACGACCAGTTTCAAAGAGGGTATTTCACATTCAATTGGAAAGATATCTTTGATACCTTAAACTAAATGGAAAGGTGTGAATCCTATGGCAGACTTGATGGATGTCCAATAGGCCCATAATGCTGAGAATAAAGTCATGTGCCAATTTGTCTTATGAATTTATATCATTTGTTGAAGCATAGTAATGAGAACTTTGTTTATTACTTCAACCTAGCCATTGGCCTATGGATAATAGGGGGTTTAGTTTTCATGGCGAAGACCCAACTTTTCAGTAAGTTTAGACATCATAAAATTTCAAAAAATGACTACTGTGATCAGTAACGATGGCTTGAGGGACACCAAACCTAGTAATGATATGATTGAATATGAACAATGTTGTAGTTTTTCCAGTGTTATCGAATGTAGGCATCGCCTCGACCCATTTAGTGAAATAATCCACAACTATAATGATGTATCCATGCCCCCCTCGGCTGAGTGAGGGTTACATGTCATGAATTCAATACCCCATTGGTGAATGGACCAAAAAAAACTACAAGATGTAAGGGATAAATACAAGATCTTATCTTTTTATTATAAGTTTGGCAGGCATGGTATTTCTGGACAATAGTAATGCAGTCCTTAAATAAAGAAGGCTAGAAATAACCCACTCGTAAGATATTTTGGGCAGTGGCATACCCAGACATATGAATGCCACATGCTCCAGAGTGATAGTCATTCAAATCTTTCTCAACTTCAATGCAAGTGAGACATCATCGAAATATAGAATCAATATCGTGGTGGTAAAGGGTATCACCAAGAATGATGTATTGTCGAGCTTGATACCGTATGCGATGATGATATGTACAAGATAGATCGAGCTAGAAAGTTTAAGTCTGGAGATAGATAATGATATCTACATAACATACATCATCATAAATGATCAAAAAAAGGGATTCGTCATGCAAGGAATCCTCTGGCAAATTTTTTGTCTCAATGGAGGGAAGGTCACATATCAATTTGGAGAAAACCAAATATTTCTTTGACTTGTCATATTTGAATTCCAAGTCAAACTCCTGGAGAATCACTATCCATTTGGAGTATTTTCCCCCAATAAATTGTCAAGTAAGGATATGTTACATGGGGTTGCAATCGGAAATAACGGTGGTTCTGCGTAATAAGATATAATGATGAAAACGTTGAACAATTTGAACAACTGCCAAGGCCAGTTTCTCCACATGTAGGTATTTGGTTTTGGTAGTCATGAGACTCTGAATCAAATAGTATATCACATGTTCATCATGTAAATCATCCTCTTGGACTAATACCATAGCTATGGTAGAGTTTGAAGAAGCTAAGTAGAGGAAGTAATCCCGACTATAGTCAGGGGGAAATAGTAATGGTGTACAGGTTAAGGAAAGTCTAAAAGGTTTGAAGGCTTTGTTTGCAGTATCATCCCATACGAAATCATAACCTTTATTGAGTATCTAAGTGAATCCTTTTGTCAGTTCAACATAATTGGGGATGAATCGACGTAAAAAAATTTCCTTCCCTTGCAAACTTTGGAGTTGGCATAGCATGGAAGGAGGAGGTAGATTAAGGATAGCCTCAACCTTCAAAGGGTCTACTTGAATTCCGTGTATCGACAGGATAAAACCAAGAAGTCAGTTGGAATCCACACAAAAAACACATTTGTGTGGGTTCATACATATGCAATAATAATGACATCATACGAAAATGGCCCTTAAATGTGTCGAGTGATCTTGGTGATGCATGGAATGTGCCAGTATATCATCAAGATAGGTTTTCACAATGTGCTTAATATCATGGAAAGTATAAGACATAGCATGTTGAAAAGTCACGCCAAAATTCTTGAGACCAAAGGGTAATTTTTGGTAGGAAAAGGTTCCCCAAGGACAAATAAAAGTAGTCTTGTGTTCATCCACTGGTAGGATATTAATTTTATTATAGCCAGAGAAACCATCCATCAAGAAGAAGATTTCACTCCCGGAGCAGTCGTCGATGATCTGGTCGAAAAAAGGGGTAGGATAATTATCCTTAGGACAAGCCTTATTTATATCCCTACAATCAATGAAAGCATGGATGGTGCCTTGTTTCTTAGTCACTAGAACAATATTGGACACCCAATCAATCAAAGCCATGGGTTAGACAAAGCCATCTTTAAGAAGTTTTTCAACTTCGAGCATGATAGCAACATATTTGCATGGATGTACTAGGCAAAGTCTGTTCCGAATGGGTTTAGCATCCAGGTAAATCTTAATCTCATGCACAACGATATTAGGATCAATACCTGGTATTTCTTTGTAACTCCAGGAAAAAACGTCACATAATTCTTGGAAACAGGCTTTATAAGTGTGGACCTCATCAGTAGAACACGAGGCCCCGATATGAAAATTATCCACGACTCTAGAATTAATTGATATGTCGAGAGGGACGGTAGTTGAAATGTTACTCAAGTTCCCTTCATACAAAACATCGTGTGTTGACTCAGGAACTGAAGAAATAACAACAACGGTCGACAGAGTCAAAATCCGTTGGTAACTCTCTATGGTGTCTGGTTCTACGAAGAGGATAGAACGATGATGTCCATCGTCCCATGGAGTATCTTCCATAGACATGATTGACATGATCATCTCATCCATAGGAAAGATCATGCAAAATAGGTCAGGGGATGAATCACAGAGAGAAGGAGGAGAGGGAGTTGTCGATTGAATAGCTTGGTAAGAAAATTCATCTGGACTTAAAGGCATATTGTCACCGTAACGAAGACAACCAACAAGTTTAGGTAATATCCAGGGTTCATATGAATCAGGGATTTCATGAACAATGGTAGAGATCATATTAATTGAAGAGACAAAAGGAGAAGGAATATCGAGTGGTGGGATTAGAAATGTACCCATCAAAGTTGAATATTTCAAAAGACCCAGGTCGATATTCTCATAACCGGGAGGTGTCTTTGAGATAAAAGGAGCATTGCTAGTACAATAATAGGAATTAAAGAAGGCCAGTTGGTCAATAGTAATGACCTTTCGTTGGTGTGGGAATCGTATCACACGAAAAAGGGTAGACACAATTGCGCGCATGGAATCGATCCATCTATGTCCAAGCAGAAGATTATAATCAAGAGGTTCATCAAAGACCTCAACTTCTACATTGATTGATTTACCTTTTAACGTAATAAACAATGAAGGAAGAACACCGTAAGGTTTAAAACCTATACCATTGAAGGCCTTAAGTGTATTTTGTGATTCAGTAAGAGCAGGAGAGCCAATAGCTTTCCAACAAGTAACAGACATAACGCAAGTCGAGGTTCCTTCATCGATAATGGTTCTAAAGATATTCTTGTTTTCAACAAGAATCTCCCTAGAAGACTTATCGGTAAATGTAGACATAAATAGATCTCCCTATATCCACCTAGATCTAGAACAAAAGATAACAAAATATGACACTTTCCCTAATATCTAACCATTGAGTTTACTATTTAATAAGAGATGGGCAACATACCATTTAAATACCACTTCCTTTTGCCATTGTCATCCTGGCTCCACCCCGGTGCTCCTATGATATTGAATATGCAAGGGAACACAAGCCAACCAAAGTGAAATAAATATAATATACTCAACGAGAACCTATGTATGTGATCAAGGAATCATACAATAAAATAAAGCAAGTTTTATGGGAAAGAAACATATCACTGTATCATATTAAAATGAAAGCGAATATTACAACCAAAGCCTTGATGTCACAAGGTCCCCTCTAGATGACTCTTTTCTCCAACACACACACTTTCTCCAACCTTGAATGAAGAATATCCACAATGAATTGATGAACCAAAATGAATCCCTCAAGTATGAATTGAAGTAGAATTGGTCATCCAATTCTTAGCCTATTCAATATTAATCTTGCTTGAATCAACCTTAGCCCTTTCCTTGAGAGATCCCTATTTATATAGGGGAAAGAGAGATGGTTGAATATATTAGGATGATCCCACCAAATCAGAGAAGAGATTAATATCCAAACCATTCAGACTCCACCTCATCTTCTAGAAGATCCCCTCCTAGAACTTTCGTGAAACTTGACCTTTTCTTAGTCTTTTGACATCATTGCACCCTAGTTGTAGAGTTTACTATAGAGACATCACAAACCAGCTTCAGGGCAGGGGACGAAGATCAGGCATCGTCTCACCTTATGTATAATGCAACATGCAACGACCTTTTTTCATAAGGTTTTTAAGAAGAGAAAGTCAATCACTTCCCTCATGGTAAAATACTTTTTTTGGGAACACAAACACATGTTTGTCAATGTATCACTGGGGTGACCAAAATAATGTGTAACACTTGACCTTGATCTTCAAAACCATTTAGTTTTCATTTTATGGAAAATCAATGCATAATTAGACAATGGACATCTATGGAATTTTTGAATCCCATGAAATTGTGGACAAAACCCATAAAATTCTATCTTTATTTGAGGAGTTTTTCTCCCGGTATGGAAAAATATGATTTTGGCTTCAATTATTTTTTTGAAACATAGGATCACATCTGCATATGTGGAAACTGATCTGGCACCTTAGGTCCACATGGAATCCTGAGGTGATGCCATGTCATTATCATGGCCACCCTGGCCTTTCCTTGTCAGGCTTCGACAAATTCCTCCTTCTCTCTTTCCTCTTCCCTCTTATTTATTGGTTTTATTTTATTTTATTTACGAGCCCCACCCGTACCCATCTACCCATATTGTACCTTGACTGGCAGTGGATGGGACAGGGGTCCCACCTCCTTTTCCAAAATTCCACTTGGTGCTTCTTCATTGGCTATGGGGATGGGAGGGTCCCATCCCTAACCTTTACCTTTGACATGCAACATTCACATTCCCTAGATCAAAAGATGAAGATCGGGAGTAGATGAATGGTTGTGGGTTGATTTAGAAGGTTGAAGAAAATGGGGTTTAATGAGCTCAACCCTATCAAACCACCATACCATCAATGGATATGTGACACCTCTTCGTTCATCTTAGATGTTTGAAAACATTTTAAAACCACTTTTAAAACCTTCAATACCACTTATGGTATCAGATCTCACCATATCCTCTGTTGTTATAGAAACTATTTCCTCAATCCATGCATCTTTCTTGGATGGCCTTCCATTTCCCTTTGCAGACTTAAATTCCCCATTTTGTTCACTCCAAAGATGAAAATACATATTTTTGTCGATATACATGACCTACTAGTTGGAAGACTCATGTATATGCAATTTGTTCCACTATAGCTCACGTACATCGGGTTTGGTGCTCAAAAACAAACAAACAACATATATCGCGTGTTTCCATGCCATGTCATGTGATCCATGATCCTTGACCTTCCATATACTGGAAACTCTCTGATTCGACCCTTCAATTCCATTTGGAGGGTATAAATTGAGCCATATCCAAGCCTTGAATACAATTCAACAATTCAAAATTGAGAGAAAAGATACTCTGGAGAAATTTAACTTCATATTGAATTTGCATCCCTTGTCCTTGAAAGCATGAACGTCTTGTGTTCATCCCCCAAGCTCTTCCTATCTTGTGATGGAGAAATTCATTGAATCCTTCTTATGGGATTCCCTTTGAGGAGGATTGAAGTGGTGGAGGCCCAACTGGAGATATTTAGTTTCTCGGTTCCAATATGTGTTGTTACAAAAGTTTGTCACCTATGTACTTCTGTTGATTACATTAATATAAATACTCTTTTCTCGTCCAATTGATATCTTGAAAATATTTGAATTTATTTCCATGGGCATATTTTTTATGTATGCTAATGGATTATGATAATTTATATGATAAAATTATATATCATCACCACATGATTGTGTATATTTGTTGTTGAGGACAAGTTGCAGGTATAAATCTTTTAGTCGTGTGCTCAACGATGACCTTCTTCAAACATCTGAATGAGGTAGGATTCTAGCCTTGTCTTATTAGAATTTCATTTATATAGCATACTTAATATTAGAGTTGATTTTTGGGTGTCATTCTGTCAATTTTGGTTTTCCATATCCATAGAGATATTTTCCTCATAACAAAATTAGTGACTCCATTGGGGAGATCTCCTTTTTGGGGTATTGGGTGTCTTTTCTCCTTGATTTTTTCTCTGTTTTCCTAAGGTTTTTTTCCTCTTATTACTTGAAAGATTGTATTTTCTTTGCATCTAAGTTTCTTTACTTAACCCTTTCCCTGGCAGTGTCTTTTATGGAATACATGGGTTTTCCCTTGACATTTGCATACATACACAAGTTGTTTATATTTAGGGCATGTATATACACATAAGTTCTGTGAACAGT
>JZKD02S1604455.1:135748-157389 GCA_000966675.3 Picea glauca | reverse complement strand
TACATAAGTCTTTACTGATAAGAATTTTTCGTTACTTGCAACTAGATGTTTTTCCCTCATTTCATATCTTTTATTTAAAAATCATACAGTTACGGGAAAGGGCCTTTTGTTTGCATTCCTATTTCATTCCTCATACAAAGATTTCTCTTGTTTTGACTAAATTGAATCAGCCATTAAATTCTCTTGTTAAATCATTTCTATACCTTTACTGTTCCTCGATGACTTTACCCACGGTAATTCAACCTAATATTCAACTCGGGATATCATATCAAACTAATATTGCGTTAAGTCTTTTCATCACGACCCTTAGAACCGCTAATACCCGGGAAGAACTAGAACGTTCATGGGCGGCCATTGAACGAGATATCGCAACACAGGAACAGTTGGAAGCTAGACATAGAGAACGTAGAAATATCCCTTAGTTTCCCATACCGAATGAGACTTTATTATTGTATACATCTTTTACCTCTTTTCGGATGCCTTGACACTTTACTTTAAGCCTTAGTATAGACTCAGGAACAACAGGCCTGAGTAGCCACTTTCAACCTAAATGGGAAAGCTTCCATTTGGTGGGAGGACCTTAAGAATGTGAAAGGTATTCATGAAGAAGACTTGTCTCGGGAACGGTTTGAAAAATACTTTAGGAAGAAGAATCTGTCGGAAAAATATTTCGACGAAAAGACTAAAGAGTTTTATGAACTCAAGCTGGGGAAACTCACCATAGAGGAATATGTCAGCAGATTCCTTGAGTTGTTGAGGTACGTACCCTATATAAAAGAAGAAAAAGAAAAGGTGCAACGATTCATCAGTGGACTACCTAAGGACTATCAGAATAGGATTGAGTTTGATGAACCAAAGACCCTAGAAGACATTATCTGAAAGGCAAGATATTTTTATGAACAGCTTGGGCATCGGACAGAACCTCGCGAAGGATGGAAGAAAAAGAATAGTTCGGAATTCTAGAAAAAGGGGTTTAAATCCCCAAGATTTAAAAACTATAAGAAGGACTCAAGGATGAGCTTCTCGACCCGAAGTGTACACTAGCAGAATTTATCCTCCCAAAGAGGAAATAAACCTTTTGGACCTACCCCAGGAAAGACGGATAACCCAAAGAAAGAACCCTTGAAATGTTGGGGTTGCGGAGAAGAACATCTACTGAGGGACTGCCCACACTGACAACATAACAGTCGGAGAATTTACAACGTCCAAGAAGCTACCACCCTCAATGACATGGTCCAATTTATGCATCCAATTTATGAGAATTTACAACGTCCAAGAAGCTACCACCCTCAATGACATGGTCCAATTTATGAGAATTTACAACGTCCAAGAAGCTACCAGTCGGAGTATGCCACAAATTTATGCATCCATGGATAATAAACAAGATGACCACCAAGCTTCAGTGGTGGAGATGGAAGGTATGATCACCAACCATCTAGTGTCTATTCTAATTGACCCTAGTTCAAATTTGAGTTATATAGCCCCTCATGTCGTTGATAAGTGTAAATTACAACCAAATAAACATGCCAAGCCATGGTTGGTACAGTTATCCACTGACACAAAAAGAAAGGTAACGAAGGTTATACCAACTTGCTAATTCACTATGGGTGAATTCCCCACCCAAGCAACCCTTAACATACTACCCCTAGGATCATATGACTTGTTGATTGGTGTGGACTGGTTAGCTACATACAAAGCCAAACTAGATTGTTACCATAAAACCTTAGAATTTGTAAGTGAAGAAGGAAGAAGGATAAGCCTTCAAGGGATCCAAAATCCTGTCTCGGTGAGACGAATATCATCCCTTCAAATGAGAAATTATTGCATAAAGGGATGTCCACTATATGCGATACAAGTGTTGGAATCAGCGGAAGATGAAAAACCAAGCCTTGAAGACCACCCCACACTAAGATAATATAGAAATGTATTTCAAGAAGAGGTATGAGGTCTACCTCCGAGAAGGGACATTGAATTATTGATAGAACTTGCACCAGGAGTAGTGCCAGTGTCTAGGACACCCTACGAAATGAGAACACTCGAGCTAGTTGAGCTTAAACTACAACTAAAAGAAATGATGGACAAAGGCTATATCCAACCCAGTGTGTCCCCATGGGGAGCACTAGTCCTGTTTGTGAAGAAGAAAGATGGTACCATCTGACTTTGCATAGACTATAGACAACTCAATAAGGTAACCATAAAGAACAAGTACCCCTTACCTCAGATCGATGACTTGTTCGATCAATTGGGAGGTTCTTCCATCTTCTCAAAGATTGACTTGAGATCTGGATACCATCAAGTCTGAATCAAAGGTGAAGACATCTGCAAAACTTCCTTCAGGATGAGATATGGTCACTATGAGTTTTTGGCAGTACCATTTGGATTAACCAATGCCCCTGCCACTTTTATGTGCCTGATGAACAATGTGCTCAACAAATTCCTAGATAAATTTGTACTGGTTTTTATTGATGATATACTAATCTACTCTAAGAATAGGGAGGAAAATAAGAAACACCTTAGACTTGTACTTCAAGTGCTAAGAGAACATCATCTCTATGCCAAATTTAGCAAGTGTGACTTTTTCCAGAAGAAAATACTTTACTTGGGCCATGTCATATCTGAAGAAGGGGTAGCAGTAGACCTTGAAAAGATCAGGTCTATCATGGAATGACCTACTCCAAAGGACGTTTCAGACATCAGATCCTTTATGGGATTAGCAGGATACTATAGGAGGTTTATAAAAGGATTCTCCAAGATTGGTTGTCCAATCACTGCCCTCCAAAAGAAAGGAGTTAAATTCATTTGGACCCCAAAATGTGAAGAAAGGTTTCAGTCCCTAAAACACCTATTGACCCATGTAGCTATGCTGAAGATCATCGATCTTGAAACTGACTTCCTCAGGTGCACAGATGCATGCAAGGAAGGGCACAGAGGAGTCCTTATGCAAGAAGGAAGCGTAGTCTGCTATGTATCCCAAAAATTGAATGAGCACGAAGTCAACTATGTGACCCATGATCTAGAGCTAGCCTCCATAGTGCACGCCTTGATAATGTGGAGGCATTACCTCCTGGGTAGGAAATTTGTACTTATGACAGACCACTGTGCATTGCGACACTTGTTTGACCAATCAAAACTCAATGCTAGACAAGCTAGGTGGATGGCCCTTCTTAGTGAGTTTGATTTCAAAATCAAACATATCAAGGGAAAGGAAAATAAGGTGGTTGATGCCCTTAGCAGAAGTATGAAAACAATTTTCCTAGTAGCGGTGAGCACCTGCGAGATGAATGTCAAGGAAAGAGTCAGGAATGCACAATAAATCGACACATTCTTCCAAACCATGACCTCATACCTGGAGCAAGAACCCACAGGGATAAAGTATGAAGGCTACCATATGATAGATGGAGTTCTACTAACTTACAAAAATAGATTGTATATTCTAGATTATGATGACTTGAAGAGGTTCATAATGGATGAACTACATAAAATACCATATACTAGTCACCCAGGATACCAGAAGATGATCATGGTCACTAGGAAACAATTCTATTGGCTTGGATTGAAGAAAGACATAGCTGAGTATTTAGCTAAATGCATATAATTCCAACAGGTTAAAGCAGAACACCGACACCCAGCGGGATTATTACAACCTCTACCAATCCCAGAATGGAAATGGGAGACCATCTCCATGGATTTCATCACCGGATTACCAACATCAGCCAGGAAAAATGATGTCATCATGGTGGTGGTGGATAAACTAAGAAAGTCCACTCATTTTATACCCGTCAAATCGACTTGCAAGGCATTAGACATCGCCAACATATTCATGAAGGAGATATTCAGACTACATGGTATGCCTAAAGAGATCGTGTCTGACAGAGACATGAAATTTACTTCCAACTTTTGGAAATCCTTGATGGCTAGTCTGGAGACCAAATTACTATTTAGCGCATCCTATCATCCTCAAACCGATGGATAGACTGAAAGAGTGAACCAAATATTAGAAGACATGTTAAGGATGCATGTAATGCATAAACCTAAAAAGTGAGAAGATTACCTGCCACTGGTGGAATTTGCCTACAACAATGGCTACCAAGAATCCTTGAAGATGATTCCTTTTGAAGTCCTCTATGGTAGGCCGTGCAACACTCCAGTCAGTTGGAGTAATCCCGTAAAAAAAATCACTATTGGACCTGACATGTTGAAAGAAATGGAACAACAAGTGATTCAGATAAAACAAAATCTAAAGGTCGCTCAGAACAAACAGAAAATTTATGCCGACAGAAAGAGAACTCCAAGAGAATTCAAGATGGGAGACCATGTATGTCTTAGAGTTAGGCCCAGGAAGAGTTCCTTGAGGATGGGAGCTTGTGCCAAGTTGGAACCTTGGTATTTTGGACCCTTTGAAGTTATAGATAGAGTGGGACCTATAGCCTATAGGCTACCACTTCCTCCCACAGTAAAAACACATAATGTTTTCCATGTTTCATTGCTGAAGAAATATGTACATGATTCTAATCATATAATTGACTGGTATGTGATCCAAGTGGAACTAAAGGGATAATTCCTACCAGAAACTCTATGCATACTGGACAGAAAGGAAACCCCACTCAAAAACCAAACCATTGCACAGGTCAAGGTGGAGTGGAAACATTTTGTCCCCGATAAGGCTACATGGGAAATGGAAGATTCCATGAAACAAGCATATTCAATTTTTCTTACTTATGTACATACATTTCATATTGATAGATAGAGCATCGAGGACGATGTTCCTTTAAGGGGGAGGGAATTGTAACACCTTGTTTCCCCCAGTCTGTAAATATAACTATATTAGCCAGGAACTATGGAAAACTTGAAGGTGTGAACATTTGTTTTGATGGACCTTTGTATAAAAGGTCAATAAATGTAAATTATGTTATGAATATGTGTTACATGACTGCTAAGAGGGGGATGTGCTAAAAGAGACCACGATGGCTAATAAAAGGTGGTGGAAGGGACCTAGAATGGTTGCGTTAACTTCCACCGAGCCAGTACCATACTGGTTTTTACTTGCTCAAAGACCAAAGCAACTCTCTGACCCTGGAATGAATTTTCTGTCAGATTAGTAGGTGGGGAGGCTCCTCAAGAGTTAATGAGGGGATGGGGGTCAACTTCCCATATGTAAAATCTCTCAGACTTAACCACGGACAGGAAAATTCACACCACATGCAATCTTGTAGAGAAAAAGGCAAGAGAGGAAGTGTGGTAGAGGGTAGAGAGGGCGCGTGCATGACAGGGATTGTGGAAGAGAACTGGAAAAACTATGAAAACACAAGGAGCCTTGAACATAGGAGAAGGAGAGTAAACTTCATCCTGGATTATTGTTCTGTATCAGGAGAAGGAGAGTAACCTTCATCCTGGATTATTGTTCTATATCAGGAGAAGGAGAGTAACCTTCGTCCTTAACTTCTGTTGAGCTAGAAGTAAGAGATTGAATCTCAGAGCATCGTGGTCTAGCTTGAGGGTGGCTAGTGGTAAATCTGTTTAGAGCCACTAAGCCTATGGCTGGGTGGAAATGAAAACCCCTCTCAGTAGTTGCATCACGCTTGGTCAATCTGATAAGTTTTTTATGCCTTGTATTTTGAATTGAATATCATGAATACACACTCATGTTTATATGACCATAATGATTTATGTGTGGAATGATTGTCTGGTGTTTTAGAATGGAAAAAATGGATGCATGTGTATACTTATATGCCATAGTTGGTTTCTGTACAAATGATTAAGTCAGGGGCATGATTTTTCCCCACCGAGAATCGTCTTGTTTGCTTGATTCTCGTAATATTCTAGGAAGGCTCCTCGAGAGCACTATTCCCCGGGAATTACCCCATAAACCTTGGAACCATAATGAACCTTTACCCAGAGACTTTCCTAAGATCAGGGACAATTTCCCAAGAACCATTTGAATTTTCATGCGATCCGAGTCTGGAAACCTCATGCAAGAAAGAGAAGCTCTCTAAGGTCTCAGAGTCGTGGGAGTTTGAAGCTCTAAGAGGTTGAATTTCGTGATTCAAGATCAGAAAGGATAGCAAGTCCAATTATTGAAAGGGAGTATTCCATCATTTAGTAGACGAACGGTCAAGATCCTTTCAGAAATACCCCAGATATGTTAGGACCAATGGAGCTAGAGGAGGAGTATAGGCATTAATGCCTCAATCCCTTCAGCCTTCACAAGTAGCGATGGGGTCCAGGACCGTAGATCTAAGGATATGTCATAGTTCTATTGATCGTCGATCTTAACCTTGGCATAGGCAAGAGAATGGACTCAGAAAAGTCTTGAAAGTCTTGAAGAAATTGGAATCGTCCACCGGCAGAGGACATGTAGTGGTCGGGTAGCATTTTGCTGACTCGTGACTTGGAGTGGTCAAAGGGTAGGACCGCACAAACTCACAATTCACAAAATCGTGACATGATTGTGGTCATTTATCTAGGAGTGTCCTGGGCCGTCGGCTTAAGCATGAATGAGTTTTGGCATTTCGGGGACCGAGAGACCAAAGGGAAAGACCCCTCGGTTTCGTAAGTCATAAAATCCTGGTACACAAAACCCTGACCTGCTCTGTGGATTGGCCCTAGGTCATAGGACAAGGTCATGTGGTATAAGGAGGAGGTAGTCATTAGTAGCTGGCTAAGGGTCTAACTCGAGGATTGGAATTTTGGGACCTAAGAGATCGAGAAAATGAGAATTCGAGGGACGTGAAGTCTCGATGAGCTCGAAGACTCAGCCGCTGGTCGTGCTGAGTGGTCACATGGGTGGAGGGTTTAGATAGTGTTACAGGAATCGAGATTTTGGGGAATGAAGAGTTAGAGCTGGCTCGTGTTTATTATCCCAATACACAAAATTGTGATACGATCACAGCCATTGATCGAGGCGATAGAACAAGACAGTACATCTGATTTCTTGGGAGGAAACCAGAGGTCGAGAGTTCGGGAGTGAGAATATGGGTGGCTTTGCATCCTGAAAGTCCCAAAATGTGAAGAATCTCTCATAAGCACATGGTCATACCTTGTGGTTGTATGGGGAAATCTCACATCTCATGTGGGTTTTCATAGTCAGGGTTCAATGGGGTCTACGTATTTGTTAGCAGGGCCTCAGTAGGGAGTCGAAGAGTTGATTTGGCTTGAAAATGAGAACATAAAAAAAATTATTTTTATTCACACCCATCGTGGGGGTGTTACATCCTAGCTACTTATTTATACATTACAAAAAGTCCTAAGCATGGGTAAACTCATTGGTCAACATCCCATACCTGTTACATAAACCCTAAACCCAAAAATCCCATAAAAAGGGGTGAGATCTCGCGATCTCCGCTTTGCCTTGGCGCTCCGTCTTCGACTAGCCTGTCGAAGTTCTAGAAATGGTCAAACAAGACCAATGTTTCCAAAACACTTGGTCGAAGGCCAATAGGCCTCCATCACTCACCTGTGACTCATCCCAAGTCACTTTGATCTAGGTAATACTACTTTGAAGGCCTTGAGCTTAGCTCTAGCTACCTCGACTTGCTGCTTCACCAGAGCCTCCTTCTCGATGAACTCCTAAATGACTTTCTCAGTGACAAGTCCTTCCAGGTGCTATTCTACTATTACGACCACTTGTTCCAACTGTGAGCCTTGTCCCTCGATATCTTCAAAAATTGTGCAGGCTTTGTCCTACACCAACTAGAGTCTTTGTGTCACCTCCATAACTCTTCTATGGATGGAAGTGATATGTTGTTGAACTGCATGATGCTTCTATGATTTATTCATCTTCTATACTACAGTAAGAAACTTCGTTTGCACTTGCACAATCGACGCCTATTGCTTCACCTTCTAGAGTTGTGCCTCCAATGTCCTCAGCTCTAGGTCTTTTACAAGGCACTCCTAAGTTTGTGCACTTCAATTACTTAGTTGCTTACATTCTGAGGCCAATGCCCTGATTCTTTCCACTGCACTCTTGGTCATTTCTTCCCCTTGATCCCACACTTCTTGAGGAGTGCTAGGTATTGCTTGGATTTCTATCTCTACTACTCTTTCTTGAAGCTGCTGAATGGCCTCAGCGAGCTTCCCCACTTGGCTCTCGGTTGTCTCTTCTTCCATATATGCCAAGCCCGACACAGAGCAAAGTACTCTAGTCATTGCCTCTCTAACCACAGTCTTCTCTGCAAGTAGTGGGTCTTTCTCTTTCTAGATTTTCTCCTTAAGATCTCTTTCTGGAACTTCACCCTAAGGTCATATTTCTCTTGCTGTGCAAACCGAAGTTTCTCTAGGACCTCCTCCTTTTCGTTCTTTAAGGCCTTAGTGGCCTACTCCTTTTATTCTTGGACTCGAAAAAGTCGAGTCTCTGTTGCATCTACTAATTTGCATAATTGGGTGGGCTCATCCCCCAATTCTATATTTTCTACAGAGGATGGTGCAGTAGATACTGCGCAGCTTGACTGGATAGCTTGTTAGATGTCTTTGAGATCATTCTCTATTCTGTCATACATCGACTCCTGTTTTTATCCATGTTTCTGCAAGATGGCTTATGAAGCATCCTTGATGGTTATGATGATGAGATCGATGTCATCCACGGTGAGCACATTCCATGACTGAGGCTTATTGGCTCAGGACTTCTTCTGTGATGATGGTTTATGCAAAGAAACCTTCCTTTTCTTTAACATCTTGGCCTATGTAAGGGGATCCTTTGGCGGTGTCACTTTTCCCTTTTCTTTCTTGTCTTTTTCCCCTTCCTCCTCTTGGTTTACTTCGTCGGCTCCTCCTCCTCTAGGTGAGTCAAGCACAGTTTCCTTTGATGCATTTTCCTTCTCCTCACTGTCTATGTCCTACACTTCATCCTTTTTCTTCTTTTTCTTTGTGTTTCTCTGTCCATCATACTCTGTCTGGGTGACCAAAGGACTTCCAATGATGTCGGGATTAGAGAGTTGTGCATCACCGATCAGTACAAGGAATTCAGCTAGCCATTCCTTAGTTATCTCCTCCATGTCTTCATTGGTCAATTTATAGTAAGACTGCATCTCCTCTTTACTTTCGTCCCTGCGTGCAGTGATGTAGATGAAGTGTCAGTCTACGTGAAATTTTGCTAGCGGTCTGTATGTATGCAAGGTGTTTGGGGTCATTCGGGGGAATGATTCAATGGCACACTTGAGCTGTAGATAGTAAGCGCGGAAAAAAACATTTGATTTCCACTACTTCTCCATATCGATCGTATACCACAAGGTGGTGAACCTCATGACCAATAGATTTGATGGCTCAACTTCCGGGAATGTCTCTCCCTCCGGCATTTCCCAAGCGATAAATGTAATGAGAATCAACAACCAAATGAATTGAAATTTGTAGCCTTGGTTCTACGCTTCACAACAGTCCTTCTCCAACTCATTGACGAGGTAGCTTACCCATTTAATCTACATCCATTTGACACACTTACCTGTGAGGTCGACTACGAACCCTATGACTTGTGTCGGTCGGTTCTTTCTGACGATCTTTCTAGCGATCAACTGACAAGCTAGGCGCACTGTGCCATCCTGGATGGAGGCTACCTTGTAGCCTTGCTTCCCCTTCTCCACATCACCATATACCTCCTTGATCCGCTGCGCCAGGGAGCGATCTGCAGCCTTCCCTAGGTAGAATTGGTGAGGGTCTAGTCCTTTCATGCTCAGTCTAGTAATCTAGTGGATCAACGTTGGATCCACAGTCATGCACCTATCTAACCAGAGATAGCCTCCATGGTATCATGATAGGAGGAGTTTAACTCATGCGTTAACCTCCTTATGTATGCTGAAGTGGGGGATCTTCATCACATTTAAGATTGTTGACCGCACAGTCTCTTTAACCCATGGTTGGGGACCTATATTGGGATTCTTCCCTATCGTCTTCATCAAGTACCTATGAAGTGCGAGCATCGCATAGTTATTTGAGTCTCCAAGGTTGAAATCATTGATCTTGAGATCTGGGATCAGTCCTAGCTATGGTCCAACTATGTGTATCCCCTTCAAGAGGCACACAGTGATCAACATGTACTTGAAGTCACATGGGATGCTATCAAGACTAACCGCACCAACCAAAGGGGGGATGCAGTCAAGCAAGCCCGATGGGATCTACTTCGCATTTGCTAGATCGTTGTGGTGCTTTCTTCTTTTCTCATTCACGACTTAGGATGGCATAGATCAACATTCGGTCGAGGGGGATTCTTGCAATATGCTCGTCGATGATGCCTGTATTCTGACAGACATGAATTTCTCATCCATAAGGTCGATCAAGATCTCTTCTATAGATTTCTCTATTGTGCTAAGGTCGCCCAACATGCACACTCATAATCAAATAACTTGGGTAGGCGAATGAACACTCAAGGTAATTGAATCAATGGCAAGGTCTAGATAGTATAGCATGGTATAAAATCAATTATCTGTTAGCTTGAATATCTCAGGTTGAAAAAGTGGTCTCGATGTGACATTCGACAGATTAAATAAGAAATGTCGTAACAGATTCCTTCAACGGGTTGAAATGCCTTAATCAATACGAATCCATCCATTATGGCACGATCTCAACGGTCCAATGGAGATATTTTTGGCAATAAATGTGTTTCTAGCCATTTCGTAGCGTCGTTCTAACAGTCAGGATGCCTCCAATGGTCATATAGATTCACCGTGGAGAAGTGCCATTCTGCGCGGTTTTGCGATTCTAGCGAGGTTCAAGTTCTGCAATCCTCCCTTCTGCGAAATCTCTTCTGGAACTTCCTGTAGTGTTTCTAACTTTGCTCTCTTCTTGCTGAGATTTATTTACTTCTTCCCTATTATTTGAGTCACTGGGTTCCTCTTTCCATTCTTGTTCTGATAGTCTTTCAAAGGAATCGAGTGTAATACCTCTTCTCTTACTATTTTCGGGGTGGGTTCTCTTCTCTCTTGCATGGCCAGGTTTTTTAAACTTTCTTGTGTTCTTTCAACTTTGATAGCTAATTTTATGGTCCTCAGTTGCTTCGACTTGTCCTCTTGTTCTTCTATTAGTTGCGCTAATTTCCTAGACATGAAATCCCTTAAGTCTTGTTTTTTTTATTCTGTAGCTTTGTTATAACCCTAAATTTCACCATACATGCATACATGGCATCAAGCCATATTACTTGCTATTTTTTCCAAGCCATCACTGAGAAACTCTTCTTAAAAGCCATATTTTTGAAGATGTACATTTCCTGCACCATTAATACCCACATACACATGCTTTATGCACCACTACATCTCACGTACGTACGCTAGTTGCACCATTACAGCCCGGGTATACTCACAAAATTTGTAAAAATTAAAAAGATGCAAGGAATTCGTTGAGATTACGGGCTATTGGGTAGTTTCCCAACTATCCCACGGCCTATAGCCCGTCACCCAACCTAATAACCATCCTTTTGTCATATAAAATGAGGTGTTGGGGTCTCATTCCAAGATAAGCATAAGAACAGTGAAACTTTGCCCATTTCACATTCCCCCCTTGCCCCAAGAATTTGCAGCCACATTGCAAGTTTTGAGCCAAAATTGCCTATTCTTTCCTTTTTCCTCCATTGCAAACCTAATACATTTCCTAGAGAGAGCTGAAGAGGAGAAAGATATGTGGAAGCACAGTTGGAGCTTGGTGAAGAGGAGCCCAGACCAGGTTCGAGGAGCAGTCGCCGATCTCATTGTAAGTAACTTTGTGAGATTGATAAAAAGGAATACTTTTTCTGTCTCGAATATGATGTGTTCAATCTTTATGTTTGATTTATATTTGATTATGACATCTAACCCACTAATTCATATATGAGATGCATGTTCCCAGTTCTTTGTTTGTCTATTTATGAATACAGATTGATCTTGGGAGGAGACTTGTAGTTGAGGAACAACCGAACGTGAAAGGATAGACATCAGACACAGACTTTAAGGTAGAGTTATCAAATCCTTTTATATTGTGTTTTATGCATGAATGTGGGGTGTATTTGGGGTAGTTACTAAAAAGTAGGAGACTTTAGACGATTATCTCTGCCTACATGTTGAACCCTAGTGTATTCCATAGGGGGGTTTTCCTACTATAGCAAAATTGGTGATCGTACTGGGGAAACCTCTAGGGTTTTAGGGGATATTTTATGGGTGTTTTAATTGGTTTGATTACCTTTTTTTAGTTTTTGTAAGTTGATGAATCTTTAAGGGATTTTGGTCTTCCATACCAGTACTCCCTACCTTTTCAGCCTGACTGTTAGTTTTCTTTTTTGAGAATTTACAGAGCTGTATGCGTCCTGTAGTGGGTCTGCATGCATACATACACGCCCTACCTTTAGATAGCCTATGTACATACACAAGCTGCTTAAGTGTCAGTAGCGTGCCTATGTCAAGAAATTTTTTTCAGTAAGAAGAGGTAGTCAAACTCTTCCCTGATTGAAGTCATACTTCTCAGGGGTTTCTTGATTTAATACTGGTCGCTATAGTTACAATCTTTATCATGGGTTTGATGTCAGTTTTCTTTTCTTTTTTAAAAAAGATTTCTTGTGTTTCCTAGCTTTTTAAACTTATTTTTAGCTTGAAATTTTAAGAAAAATGAGTTGCATTTTAAAAAAAAATTCCCCTTGTGGGGGGGGGCATGAATCGTGTATTCATCAGTTTCTTTTAGAATCTTTTGTTACTTCTTCTTTGATTGGAAGAAAATATAAAAAAAAACTTAGCTTGTCAGGTCTCTATATTTCTTGGCATTTTCTTTGCATTGTTATTTGAAAAAGAAAAAGAAATTAGCATAGTGTTGTGTTTTCTTCTCATCTTAAAAGCAATTCAAAAGAAAAATAAGAAAGATAATCCTTCTTTGCTAGTGTTCTCATAAGTTTCATTTTCTGCAAGAGTCTTAACAACATCAGTTGCACTACGACACCCCTTTTTGAGTAAATCAAGCCATTTGAAACGAACCCTTAATTAAAATTTATTAGACTTTATGTTTGTAGGGTCCATCAACTAGTCTAGGCTAGAGCCTTGATTCAGGTTGGAGAGGAAACTCTTCAAGGCTATAAAACAAACATACGAGTCTGAGCTAGGGAGTGTGAAAATTCCATTAAACGTGAAAGTTATACAGGACCCCCCTCTAACATAGGGGCTAAACACGAGGTCACATGCAGAAAGGTAGTGGAGATAACCCCTCCAAAGCCAGACCAAGAGTAGTGGGGAACACATATAGAGGACTTGTCTTCGGATTTTGTTGATCACATTTTCCATGGATCTTTGTGGGTCTTGAATCCATTTGAGGTCCTCAATCGTCTTCTGGAACACTTTCTTTCAATACCCTCGATAGGTTTCAGTCTTAGTTACCTTGCTCATTGCGGTCCACCTAACTGTCGATTGTACCTTCCTGGTGATTGCTCGCGAGATGGAAACCTAGTTGCCTTTATTTTAGGGACTTACACAGGTGACTGCGGGGGTATACTGTGGTACCTAGGGAAGACGTTGGGACATGATTTGTAGAGTATATCGGAGGGTGCTTCCATGTTCGAGTTTCACTTGCACCAGTAAATTTCTCTAGTGTTGGTTGGCGTAACTGTTCTTCCTATTAGATAGTGTTCTACTCGATTTTCCTTTAAGAATTTTTAGTGTGTGCTCTGTAGTTTTCCATTGAGTTAGTCATTCGTTTCTTTGGGTCTCTAACCTAGGGTGCTAGACCACCCACTCTGTCGGTCGTGAGGATGTTTCGGTCTTTCTCTTAGAAACATGGAGCTACCTCTTTAGAGGCATTGTTTTGATAACATTGGTTCCCCAGAGTTAGTGTGTGATACTTTTACGGACTTGAACAATCCCGCAAGGGGAGAACTTGTGTATAAGATATTCATGGCTAAATTTCCCAACAATACCAACCAAGGAACCCCTTCGAAAGGGGATTCTTGTGCTTTTCCTTTCTCCATAAATGTTGGTGTCCCTTTGATGGCCACTTTGTACATTCCCAGGTTGAATGTGGGACTACTGGTTTGGTTGGGTACCATTCCAAATGTCCTGAATTCTGTTGATGCTTCTCAATTAAGCACTTTATGTCATGGGCATCATGTTGATGTTCCTTCATCAGAAAAGTTTTCTCCTCATTTATCTCCTTCCTCTGGTGAAAGTATAGTTACTAGTAACCGAAATTCTAAACGAAATAGAAAGACGAAGAATAGGAAGAAGAAATCACCAACCTCTACGAGTCATGTTGGAGATAGGTTCTCAACCTCTGCAAGTCATGTTGAATACCAACACATAGCCTCTACAAGTCACGCTATGGGAAAACACCCAACCTATGCCAGTCATGATGGGGGAAAAAGTCCAGTCATTGCTAGTCATACTGGAAATAAGTCTGTAGCCTTTGCGAATCATGTTATCGACCCATCACTAACTTCTGCAAGTCATGTTGGAGATGTTCAACCAGCCATTGCTAGTCATGCTAGGGGAAAAATTCTATTCACTGCTAGTCATACTGGTAATAGGTCTGTAGCCTCTGCAAGTCATGTTATTGACCCGTCACCAACCTCTGTAAGTCATGTTGGAGATGTGCAACTAGACACTGCTAGTCATGCTGGGGGCATTGATTCTGTTGAGAAACCTAGACGGATCAAAAATAAGCCTAAGTTCCCTTATAAGCTTTGCAAGGTAGATCACCTTAATAATCTATGCCCTGGCATTCTAGAGGTATGAAGATTGTGATCCCTGTCTGCAAGCTCTTTTGATTCTGGGTCTCCTAAGGTTTCCTCACAGTCTATTCATCCATTGGTTGAGAAAGTGCCCATGACAATGCAGTCATCGGCTGATCCCACTCCTCTTTTGGGGGGTGAGGTGCCTTTGGACCATGTAGTCTTGCAACCTATTCATCCAATGGTTCAGAAAGTGGTCATGCCAATGCAATCATCGGTTGATCCCACTCCTCTTTTGGGGGGTGAGGTGCCTTTAGATCATGTAGTGTTGTAGCCTATTCATCCATTGGGTGAGAAAGTGGTAACACCAATGCAGTATTCGGTTGATCCCACTCTTCTCTTGGAGAGTGTTGAGTCTACCAAAGTGGTCATGCCAGTGCAATCTTCGACTAATCCCACTCTCCTCTTGGGGAGTGATGTGTCTACCGAATATTTGTTTAGTATTTCTAGTTTAGTACTTTCAAAACAAGGGGGAATTCTGCTCGCTTCGAGCACACCCCCTCCAAGACCTTGGATGGTTTCCTTTGATTGGAATGACCTTGTTGAGCCTTTCCTTCCTTCTTCTGCACCTTTTCAAATAAGGGTTGAAGTTAATTCAAATTTTTTTTATCTATGTATTGTGGATGAAGGAGCCTCTACAAGTATTTTATCCTCCTCGGTTTGGAAAGTCTTGGGATCTCCCAAGCTTGTGTCTGCTTCACATGAGCTATTGGATTTTGACAAATGTCCTAGTGAATATTTTGGAATTCTTCCTCAGTTTCCTATCTCATTAGGTGGGAAGATTGTCCTTATTGATGTTATAGTGGTGCAAAGACCATTAGATTTTAATATGCTTCTCGGGCATGATTATGTATATGCTATGAATGTTGTGGTGTCTATGCTCTTCCGGGTGATGCACTTCCCTCACAATGGAAGAATTGTCACTATTGACTAGCTGGAATCTTGTTGGCACAAGGGAAAAACTAGGGTTCAACTCTATAACATCGCACCAACAAAACCCTAACTATCAGCCCTTTTGGCAACACCTGCGAAACATATGAAGTCTAACTTGAGGTAGAGGCAGGGGTGGTTGCAAGACTCAGGTGTCTGCAATCTTAGTTGAGACACAGGTCTGTGATTACAACACTTAGAAAGCACTTATCATAGATCATTCATCAATATTCCACTTAGATATAATCTGTTGACATAACAGAGCATCGCAACATTCACTTAGGTCTAGGTTATTTTAGCACATAGCAACAACAAGACATATCAGATCTAGTAGACCAAGAACTTAGCATATTCATACACATCGGATTTAGCATTCATATACATCTCTAGCACTAATCATAAGAAAGTCTATATAATCACATCTAAGAACTTAACAATACAAAACATCTAAGAATAAGCATAAAGCACAACAGACAGTATTTACGTGGTTCACCCCCACCCTAAGGCTACGTCCACCAACTCTTCTTCTTTATTATCTTCAGTAAATCCGATTACAACACAGAGCTATCAAAATCCTACTCTGCATAGGACAGGATATCTGTGCACACCTCTCCAGATCCTCATTCCTCGAGTATATCTAGCATAGAGCCTCCTTACAATCTATGCACTTAGTACTTACAACACTTGCACTCATCTCTGCAATTCAATTACATAGATCAATTCTAGCACTAAGCCCTTGGCTAATATTCTCTTTTACTTACATCACCTAGATATCTATTTATACATTACAAAAGTGGGCCTAAGTGTGGGTAAACCCACGGGCCAACATCCCTTTCCCATTACATATTCCCAAAAACCCAAAAAGGACCCAAAAAGGGGGTCTAGCTTCCTCAATCTCCGCTTCGTCCTCGACAGGATGTCGAAGTCCCAAAAATGGTCAAATATGACCAAGTGTTCCTCAAAACTTGGTCAAGGGACAACATACCCCCAACACTCACCTGTGACTCGTCCTGAGTTACTCAAGTCTGATCAGTTCTACCTCGAATTCCTCGAGCTGCTTTGACCTGCTACTGTGCCACGACCTCTTGCTCGGCGAACTCCTGGATGAGTGTGTTATTCACCGGCCCTTCTAGGTGTTGTTGTGATGAATTCATGACCTGATCTAGCTCTGTTCCTTGGCTCTCAATCTTTGTAAATAGCTGACATGCCTTATCCTGCACAAGTTAAAGTTGTTGAGTTACTTCCATTACCTTGCTCTAGATCGTATGGATCTGTTGTTGGGAAGTGCGTTACTTGTGAGACTGCTTCATTCTCTCTACTAGTGATAGGGCCTTTAGCTGCACCTATAGCTTTTTAGCTTCATGCTTCGCCTCCTAGAGTTGCGACTCCAATTTATGCAATTCTAGATTCTCGGTTAGGTTCTCATATATCTATGCACTTCTGCTACTTAATTGTTTGCATTCTGCAGTGAGTTATTTAATTCTTTCTTCTGTGCTCTGGGCAGTCATTTCTCTTTTATCACACACTTCTTGCAGGGTACTTGGTATGGTTTGAATCTCTAATTCCATGAATCTTTGTTGAAGTTGTTGAATAACTTCAAAAAGCTTCATCACTTGGCGTTCTATGGGTTCTTCTGCCTTCTTCTCTAAGCCAGTTACAGAGATAAATTCCCTGTTGACTGCTTCTTCAATCCCGATCTGTTTCATGAGAATCTTCTCTTTCTCTTTTTGGATCTTCGCTCTATCTTCTTCAAATTTCACTTGGAGAGTGTCCTTCTCTTGTTGTGCACCTTGACGTTGTTCGATGATTTCCTCTTGTGCTTTCTTTAAGGCCTAGGTGTCCTGCGTTGTTTCTTCCTATGCTTTTCAAGGCGTACTTTGACTGTGTCAGCAATATTGCGGAGTTGAACTGGTTCATCTCCCTCTTCTGTTGTTCCTTCTGGCAAGGGCGCAGTGGAGACTGCGCGGCTATACTGAAGTGCATGTTGCACTCCTTGGAGCTCGATCTCAATTCTATTGTACATTGTCTCTTTCTTAGCTTCCTACTTTTTTGCTATCTCTTCTATAGATTCATTCATAACTGCTATGAGGAAAATAAAGTCATCTGGAGTGAGCATGGTTTGCATCTTAGTTACGGGTGCTTTTGATTTCTTTCGGGAGGAAGGTTTTGGAGGCAAACCCTTTCTCTTATTTATGATTTCTATTTCTTCTTCTCGTCTTTGTTTGACTTCTTCTAAGTCTTGTCCTTCACCTCCTTGATCTGGTGTAATGGAAGACATCCTCACAGATAGGCTATCTATATCCTGGACTTCCTCAACCTTCTTTGTCTTACTGGGCCCAGGTGTATCTTGCACAACTTCTGGGCTGTTGATGTCAGACATTTTTGCGGGGTCTGTCAAAATAAGGAGGTTCATCGACCATTCCTTAGTGATATCCTCTAGGTCTTCTTCTGTCATCTTATAATAAGAATGAAGTTGTTCCTTGTGCTCATCAACGTGTGTTGTAATATATATGAAATGGTGGTCCGCACTAAACTTCATCAAAGGTTGAAACCTGTGTAAAGTATTTGGGGTCATGCGACGCTTAGACTGGATTGAGAGATTCAACTGGGTGTAGTAGGTATGGAAGGCGGCATTGGATTTCCACTGCTTGTTCATATCATTCGAGTACCACATTGTACTAAACTTCACGACCAGTGTTTCAAAGGGGTTGATGTCCGGGAAGGTTGCATCTTCTGGTAGCTCCCATGCAACGAAATCTATAAGTATCAAGAGCCAGCTAAAATGGAATTCATTCCCATGATCCTAGGCTTCTCTCCAGTCAATCTCTATTTGATTCACCAGGTACTTTTCCCAGTTCATCTGTAGTCCCTCTGCGCACTTTCCTGTGAGGTCAACTACAAAGCTGGATACTTGCATGGGTCGAATCTTGCATACCAAATTCCCTGGGATTAGTTGACAGGCGAGGCACACTATGCCACTTTCAATAGAAGCTACCTTGTAGCCTCACATGCATTTCTCAACATCGCCATAAGATTCTTTGATATTCTGAGCAAGAGCATGATCCACAGTCTTTCCAGGATAGTAATCATGGGGATCAGGGCCCTGCATGCTAAGCCCGGTGATCCGATTGATCAGCGCTGGATCAACTATTATGTGACAATTTAACCATAAGTATCCTCCATGGTAACTCCCTAGCAACAGCTTCACACAAGAATTCACCTCCTAGTGTCTGTCGAAGTGTGGTATCTTCATAGCATTGAGCAAAGTGGAATATTTGAGGTTCATCGTCCATTGCTAAGGTACGATCTTTGAATTCTTTCCCTTGGTTCTGGTTAGGTACTTGTATGGGGCAAGCATGTTGTAAACTTTATGATCCCCTAGGTTGAAGTCACTAAACTTCAATGCTACATTCTTTTCATGATCTATGCAGACTATGCATACCCCTTTCGGTAGGTACGTAGTGACTAGAGTGTACTCAAAGTCTCTAGGCACACCATCTCTATTGATCGCACCGCTCAGAGGTGGTATGTAAGCAGGTAGGATGGATAGAACCAACTTTGCATTGGCCATATCATATTTATGTTTGGTTCTTCTTTCTGCTCCGGCTTAGGATGTTCCTGCTCAAGCAGTCGATAGGGAGGATTGTACTCCTCTCGTCGATGATGCCTGTAATACTATAGACAATCCTCTCTCCGACATGACTCTTTCAGCTCTAAGGATAGTGAGTACCTCTCTTACAGATTCTTTAGCTACGCTAAATTCATCGGACATATACACTCCAGATCAATATCTCGGGTTCTTAAAGTAACGTAGGTACTGTAATAGGGTAGAGAGTAAGAGTGGAGTAATCACTGTTCACAATTCATGTAGTCTATGGACTCAAATTCGCAATTAGAAAAAGTGTCTTCCGTGCATGGTGTGATGGAATAAGTAAGTAACTTTGTAACAGATCATTTATAATGGATATGGGGCTTCATTAACTCTTGTTCTTCCCATTATGGCATGTTATAACAATTTGGTGATGATCCATCAATGCTTTTCGATCCATTCGGAGTGACAGTCGAACAGATATATCAGCCTCCAATGACTATATTGCTTCGCCATGGTGAAGTGACCCATGTCGTTGTTCTGATATCCTGATGAAGCTCCAATTTTGCAAAGTTTCTTTCTGAGAGGTTCCCTCTGGAACCCTCTGTAGCCTATCGATCTTAGCTCTCTTTTTACTTAGCTTCCTAAGATCCTAAGATCCTGTCACAAAAATGACGATGCAAACCATGACTTTGATGAAACAAATATATCAATGGGGAACTTATCATAAGAGGATTCATGACATCAATTAGATCATTGGTTTGAATACTTCCTTTGATGAGATTGATCATTTCAAAATGTGAAGCATAAACATTAAAATTTGAGCTAATCAAAGAATGAATATGCAACGTAGAATGTTTGATCTACATAAGATAGAGTGCATTGTATTTTTCAACAATAAACTATGTAAAATCATCTCGCAACATGTCCTTTTCCCATGTGAGTGATGAAAGTGAACAAGTGTCAAATCCAATTTTATCAATGTTATGCTTGGAATTAATTTCATCAAATCTTGGCATATCAAAAGGATATGATTGTGGTGGAAAAGAGTAGGATGTTGTAGGTAAGGTATCAAGTCCACTAGAATCTAAGAAGAGATCAATATATAAATAATAAAAGGAATAAGAAATAAGCACCTGAAACGAATCTCTTGAACTATAATATTTAACAATAGTATTCTCAAGACATTTCTCTTCACTTTCTTTAAAACTCTCACTCTGTTTTGGTGATAAATTCTTCAACATAATATGATCATCTAGATTTGCCTCCCATATGATAGATAATTCAAAACTTCTGTGACAAACGTCTAGTCTTTCCTGTGGATAAAGTACATTTTGAGGATGAAGGTTTAAGGTTTCTCCTTCCAATTGCATATCTTCTTCTCTAATTTGTTTCGTAGGAATGTTATAATTTTTAAGATGATTTTTGTCACTTAAGTGTTCTTCAATGACTGAGTTTAAATATTGATTAGAGCATGAGTTACAAGAATGATAATATTCACCTCGACCAAGAATCTAATCTTCTTCTACGATGGTCGAAGACTGACAATATAATGATTCAGAGGAAAAACCAGTTTGGTTGTCGGTAAGAACCTGGTCAAAATATTCTACCTCCCTTGCTTGTTCAAAACTTTTGGATGGATTCCTCTCATTGTGCAAACTAAATTCTTCTCGCAATTGAGTGATAGGATTTGCAACTAGTTCTTCATTCACAATTTAATATGACTGGATGGAAGGGATGCAAGCATCATAGTGGAGATTTAATACAAATGACATGTCATCGAGATTAAATTTACAGAGGATATGATAGATTCTTGTCGAAAATCCTTCCAAAGATGAATCACCATTGATTAGTGAAGTCTGGAATTCTTCACATAATTGATTGTTATCATAAATTTTGAAAGCATCTACAAATTCATCTACAAATTGAAACCAATAAAAAATGTGACATGATGGAAAGGACTCAAACCAATGTTTAATCCGACCTCTAAAAGTAAAAGAAAACAATCTGCATAAAACTCTTAAATCTGAAATGTCATGTTTGATGCATTTGCACCAAAACTTGTTAAGGTGGTCATTAGCAGATGTATTGCCTCCACCATCAAAGGTGAGTTTGGACAAGTGAGAGACTGTCTCATTGGGAACATCGGGTAATGAGAAGTGGAAATCATGTTCCAACACAGTGATTTGGAGAGCCATGGGGAAATTGAATACAATTAAAATAAAGGCTCCTACAAGGCCATCTTGTCAGTCTGCCCTCCTTCTAGTGCCATATTTTGACGGGTGAAAATGACCACTCGTCAACTGGAAGAGCGAGTCTAGTCTGGTTTTGTCTAATTAACCCAATCCATTTGGATTGACTCACTATGACAGGTTTAACGGCTCCATTGGCTAATCTAAAATCCTAAAAGAAAAAAATAAATAAAACAAAGAAACAAAATAACTCACTAACTACTGATTACTA
>JZKD02S1604455.1:114975-135698 GCA_000966675.3 Picea glauca | reverse complement strand
CACAACTTATTTAAATAATATTTATATGATAGGTTTGTTTATCTAATTTATATATACAAAATATACAAATTTAAAGTTTTAATCTGAACTCATAAAAAATCAAATGTAGAAATGGTTCTTTTGATGAAAGTAAATAAAGAAAGCAAAAAGTACTATTTCTTTTTGGTTTGTTTTTAATCTTTAAGCATCTTTAAGATCAAATATCAAACTATTATTTAAACGGAAAAATGTAGACAGTGAAAATTATACTACATATAAGAATTTCTATAATAAACAAGCAAATAAAAAGGAACAAACTAACCTATTAATCACTTGAAGTGTATGCATCCAACTGTTTGTATAAATCATACATCAGTCCATCCATGAGATAAATCTGTTGTGCATCTTCACACTATTTGGAATAAATGCCAAACTGTACATTGATTGGTGTATTCCATTGATATAATAGACTGCAAGTAATAATGCATAAGATAAATCCAATAGTTACAGCTTGCATTTAATCAATCAACATGTTTAAGGTAAACCTTATAATACGAATTGAATGATCATTCACTATTTTCATATAACTGAAGCATAAAATCATGAACTGTGAGAGAAAAATTATCTTGATGACATAATAATCTGTGAAGACAAAAGCTATCGATAGTCATCAAATGATCAAGATAAACAAATTATAGACAACAACAACATTTACAAACAACTAAGGCCAAAATGTAAACATATGTTATGTCCAAATTCGAGTATAAGCTTGTTCACAACTAGCCCCAGGCCAAGATGTTGTAATTACAAAAATAATGGGTTTTTAAAGCTTTCAGAAAGGTAATTGTTTTCTCCTCTGAGATCAGATATTGATTACAAAAATAAAAGGGGGATACAACCACCCAGATCATACTAAATCCTCTAAAGCTAACAAAATTTTATTTCTGTTCATACAAAATGTATCAAAGATATGACTAGCAAGTCTCAAAGATGCCTCAAGTCAATTGGTAACCATGAACTCCTGAATATCCTGAAAGGAAAAGGAAAAATAGAAATATTTAGATACATATTCAACCATTAATTTGCAAATTTTGAATTAACATAACTGGCTACAGAATCTTGTGATTCTATAGCTAGTTATTTTAGTAAATGAAATCCAATTTATTGAAAGAACAAAGCAATCTAGTTTTAACAAATAATCCTATTTTAAGATAAAAGGATCATACCTCCAACTATAAGATCAAATCGTATCAGAAAATCTTGGAATTTACTATGGCTATTGCAGCCTCAACATTCTTAAATATTACATTGCCTATAGTCTTCATACATTTCTCTTTTCCTTGAATGACAGACTTGAGCGTATGGTTTTTATTAGTTAAGGAATCAATCTGATTGGTGAGAGCCTTAACCTGTGACTATAGGATGGGTATATCATTGTAGTATTTATTGATCCAGAAACGACAAACTTCACACTTCGATTGAGCGACGGTCTCTTGGGAACAAACATGATTGTGAACCAGAGCATCTTCCACACAGACAGTAGATTCATTACCCAATTTAATGCCAGAAAACTCTGCATTATGTTTCAGACAGGGAGGTAAATTGTCCACAAAGTTGTAGGGCCGATCGAGGTGTGGCTCGAACGAAATAGGGTCTTCTTCAGTGAGGAACCTATCGAATTCAGAGTCTAAACTCTCATGGACCTCAATCATGCTGATCGAGCTCGCATGAGGGGTCAAATTGTTACGAAGCCTCCTCGAAATTAGCCTCCTGGCTCTCTTGTTCTTAAAATTTATATCAGCATTGCTTTTATATATCTTGCCTGTAGATTTCTTTAAATTTTTAACAGAGTCATTAAGATGTGTAGCTTTGCCATGGGTCTACTAAATAACCTTTGGATCAAGTAAGGGTTTGTTGTAGGAGGTTGAGACACGGGCCTGGATAGGTGAGAGGGGTGTTGTAGGGTAGATTAGGGTTTCTTCAATCAGAGACTTGTTGATCTCTTCAACATTGGGACTAGAGAAACCATTTCTGACTAAAAATGAGTCCCAATTATCGTTCTGCAATTCTAATTGATGCACAAGCAAGATTTTTACTAAGCCATGATGGAAGAGGCTCGAGTCTGATCATTGCTTTCTAAACCTTTTTCCCATTTTATAAAGGCTCCTCAATAGATAATATGACATGTTCAAGGGAAACCCCATAAAAATCATGAGCAGACGCAAATGATAAAGAAACACAAGACCAAAACATCCTTCACAGGTGACAAACTGTTTTAACACAGCAAGCAGACCATGCCAGTGAAATTTTAGTAAAGAGATGGGCATAGCTTTGTCACATCCTTTTATCTTCCGAGATGTAAAAGGAAAACTCCAAGGAACTTCTTCCACCTTTGCATTTTTGAACCACCTTTGAATGCTTGCACGGAGTCTTGTAGCTTGACTCAAGAAATCCTCTATAACCTTAATTTGGACATCACCCACCTTAGCTCTACACCCATTGAAAGAGAAAGCAAAATCCTGAGCAGTTTGTAAATTGAAACCCTGAAATTTTCTAAGGAAAACGAGCCAACCATTACTCTCAAGACCCTCTCTGGCATCGTCATATAAGAGAAAATTTTGAATGCATTAGGTTCGACTCTAACAATAGGAGCCATGTTGAATCAATGAGGAACCAATCAGGCATAGCGCGTAGGGAGGGTTTGTGAGAACAGACTAGAGCCATACCCCGAGCCCGAGAAACAACAACAGTGAACGGTGTATGAGAAGAAAACTCATAACGATAAGATGGGTGTTAATTGAAATACATGCGAAGAGGGTTTGCAAAGCCCAAGACCAGTCTTGGAAATGATGGTTGACTGCAAATCGTATTGCCACCTTTCATAAAGTACAAGCCAGGACCAAAGAATTAAAAAGGAAATAAGTGCGAGACATAGTGGGTTCGATCATATGGTTTGGGAGTTTGAAAATTGAAAATAAAAACCTAGTAATGAGGAAACATAAACAAAAAACCATACCAATGCTCAAATCAAAAGTCCTTTGTTGATATAACTAACAATCCCTAAGCATGCTTGGTGTTCAAGGAATCAAAACAAAGAGAATAGTATTCATAGCAAGGAATAAGGCTTCATTAATAAACTGTAGAAACAATTTTCCTTTAATAAATTTTCAAATAGAATCATAACATAGTCGCAAGTTTTCATGCTTTCAGTCATGAACGAAGCATAAAAAAGAAGAAGGGAAAAGCGACAAATTACAATTTGTCATTTCGAAAATTTCTCATGAAGAATAATAAAAATAGATTACCCCAGTTAGGAAGCTATATAGATGATTTAATTGATATAAAAAGTTAACAAATATGTTGGGCTGCCAACAATGGCAACATGCTGGGAGAAACAGTTATCTCTGTAATACGAACGAGTTCAGGTTAGAGAAATCTGAAAAACTTCAAATCGAAGAACAACTGAAAGGTTATTTGAACATCTTTGATAATTATGATGTAGTCTAGTTTTAGATATCTTTCATTTAAAAAGAATGAAATTTGGTGACAAAAATCACAAAAGAAAGCCACGACGTTTAAGTTAATGTCTCCAATACTGTTGACAGGGTCACTGCTGCCAGCAGGCATTCATAGCCTTGACATGGATGTCAATTAACCCACTCTGATGTTTGTATCCTGTCCAAGAAATTTCAAATCAGAACGAAGGACACTTATGGCCAAAAAACAAGATTCATACCTGAGAATTTTCTTTTACCTGACATTGCTTCGCTTCTAGTGGGCCTGTTCAGTACCCCGATGAAGTTGTCTTGGCGTCATGCATGCATTTACCCACTGCTAGTAGACCTATTCAGTGTCCCAGCAGGTTTACAAAAACTTCCCACAACTCTTTGAGAAATTATTCACAATCTGATATAGTTTTAAAGATATTCAACAGAGTGTGGTGGCACTGAAAATTCCAATTTGTTAACACAACTTAATATTTCATAGGCCCTTAAATTTTTCTTGCTAACCTTCATCAAGATTTGAAAAATAGTTCATGAATAAAACTAATTTTCAAGGACATGGAGACATCGTTGAGTTTCTTTCTTAAAGAGCAGGAACAATGTAAAGAGTTTTAAAGATAATCATGAATACTTTCAAGTGCAAATTGAAACCGAGAAATCAACTTTCAAACAAAATATCATCTTTAACTAGCCTACAATTTCAGATAAAGACAACAATTGATGCTCTGACAGCCTTTGACAGTTGTTTCGAGATGAAGCATTATGTTCTCTTTTTCTGATCTAGACTATAATACATGCACGTTTGACTCAAAAAGGCCAATAAACAAAAATGAAAATAAAAAAACAAACCAACAAACAAAAACGGAAAGCAAAGAAATGAAACCAGAAAAATATATACAAAGATGGGTCTGAAAACATCATGCGAAAAATCCCTTGGGAAGCTAAAAAAAATAAAAAATAGGAAAAATCCTCATCGATGTGAAAGCAATCCTATTCGTGACACCTTGGGTCACGGTCGAATTTACAATTCAGATTTATTTATCTCTTTTCTTTCCATTTAAAATTTTGATAATAATATTGCGGTTTTGAAAAGAAATATTCAACGAAAAGCAGAGAGAAAAGGATTATGCGGACTTCCCTTACAATAATCATGTTATGGTTCTCATGGTGTGCCCACTTGCATTCATGAATGCATTATTACAAAGAGAAATAGTGAGGAATAAAACTAAAAGAAAACCTATTCCTAAACCTACCCTAACTACTAAACAAATCAGAATACTACATGAAGTCATGCTTCCAATGTAGCCATCAGAGTAACTCCAATCCTGTAATGGAAACAAAATCAAATATTACTAACAAGAATGGTAATATATCAAAAAATTACATAAATATATCACACTTACCTTCATAATCATCATTTAGAAACAAAGTAAGCATGATCTTAGCATTTCCTTGAAAATTCTTGATGTATGAATCCTCCAGCCATTGTACAATCTTATCGTGACAAGGGTCATAATGGCATGGGGGAGTGTAAGTAAGTTTGAAAAACTTGTCAAGATTACGAGGAAATGAAATAACCATCAGCCAAGGCTGAAGTGCCCCATTCTCCTAACAATTCTCTAAGCGTTTATTAATTTCTTCACATGGAGGATCTAAAAGGAATATGTCACGCCCACTTCCAAGATACTTAGGTAAAAACAAAGCAAGCATTACTTTATCTTTATTATGAATATTTTTTGTATACAAATATTCAGGCCATCCTAAGATCCTGTCACAAAAATGAGGATGCAAACCATGACTTTGATGAAACAAATATATCAATGGGGAACTCACCATAAGAGGATTTGTGACATCAATTAGATCATTGGTTTGAATACTTCCTTTGATGAGATTGATCATTTCAAAATGTGAAGCATAAACATTAAAATTTGAGCTAATCAAAGAACGAATATGCAATGTAGAATGTTTGATCTCCATAAGATAGAGTGCATTGTCTTTTTCAACAATAAACTGTGTAAAATCATCTCGCAACATGTCCTTTTCCCATGTGAGTGATGAAAGTGAACAAGTGTCAAATCCGATTTTATCAATGTTATGCTTGGAATTAATTTCATCAAATCTTGGCATATTGAAAGGATATGATTGTGGCGGAAAAGAGAAGGATGTTGTAGGTAAGGTATCAATTCCACCAGAATCTAAGAAGAGATCAAGATATAAATAATAAAAGGAATCAGAAATAAGCACCTGAAAGGAATCTCTTGAACTATAATATTTAACAATAGTATTCTCAAGACATTTCTCTTCACTTTCTTTAAAACTCTCACTCTGTTTTGGTGATAAATTCTTCAACATAATATGATCATCTAGATTTGCCTCCCATATGATAGATAATTTAAAACTTTCGTGACAAACATCTAGTCTTTCCTATGGATAAAGTACATTTTGAGGATGAAGGTTTAAGGTTTCTCCTTCCAATTGCATATCTTCTTCTCTAATCTATTTCGTAGGAATGTTAGAATGTTTAAGATGATTTTCGTCACTTAAGTGTTCTTCAATGACTGAATTTAAATATTGATTAGAGCTTGAGTTACAAGAATGATGATATTCACCTCGACCAAGAATCGAATCTTCTTCTACGATGGCCAAAGACTGAAAATATAATGATTCAGAGGAAAAACCAGTTTGGTTGTTGGTAAGAACCTGCTCAATAGATTCTACCTCCCTTGCTTGTTCAAAATTTTCGGATGGATTCCTCTCATTGTGCGAACTAAATTCTTCTCGCAATTGAGTGATAGGATTTGCAATTGGTTCTTCATTCACGATTGAATATGACTAGATAGAAGGGATGCAAGCATCATAGCAAAGATTTAATACAAATGACATGTCATCGAGATTAAATTTACAGAGGATATGATAGATTCTTGTCGAAAAGTCTTCCGAAGATGTATCACCATTGATTAGCGAAGCCTGGAATTCTTCACATAATTGATTGTAATCATAAATTTTGAAAGAACCTAGAAATTCATCTACAAATTGAAACCAATAAAAAATGTGACATGATCGAAAGGACTCAAACCAATGTTTAATCCGACCTCTAAAAGTAAAAGAGAACAATCTACATAAAACTCTTAAATCTGAAATGTCATGTTTGATGCATTTGCACCAAAACTTGTTAAGGTGGTCTTTAGCAGATGTATTGCCTCCACCATCAAAGGTGAGTTTGGACAAGCGAGAGTCCGTCTCATTGGGAACATCGGGTAATGAGAAGTGGAAAGCATGTTCCAACACAGTGATTTGGGGAGCCATGTGTAAATTGAATACAATTAAAAAAAAGGCTCCCACAAGGCCAACTTGTCAGTCTGCCCTCCTTCTAGCACCATTTGTTGACGGGAAAAAATGACCGCTCATCAACTGGAAGAGCGAGTCCAGTTTGGGGTTGTCTAATTAACCCAATTTGTTTGGATTGACTCACTCTGATGGGTTTAACGACTCTGTTGGCCAATCTAAAATCCTAAAAGAAACAAATAAATAAAACAAAGAAACAAAATAACTCACTAATTACTAATTACTAATATATATATATATATATATATATATAGCTTATTTAAATAATATCTATATGATAGGTTTGTTTATCTAATTTATATATAAAAAATATACAAATTACGAGTTTTAATCTGAACTCATAAAAAATCAAATGTAGAAATGGTTCTTTTGATGAAAGTAAATAAAGAAAGAAAAAAGTACTATTTCTTTTTGGTTTGTTTTTAATCTTTAAGCATCTATAAAATCAAATATCAAACTACTATTTAAACCGAAAAATGTAGATAGTGAAAATTATACTACATATAAGAATTTCTATAATAAATAAGCAAATAAAAAAGAACAGACTAACCTATTAATCACTTGAAGAGTATGTGACGAAAACACACCACCCAGGGCACGTCCTCTTCACCAGGACCTTCTCCTTCAATGGCCCAAAGAATGAAAATGCTCTTCAACTCCCTTATCGGGGGTTCTCAATACCCACAGAACGCTCCTTTTGATCTCCCTTCTTCCAATCGGGAAATCGGACCTCGCAAGGTTGCAAGTCCTGAAAGCATAGGATCGGGTCTTCACTAAACCCCGAAACCCGATGAATATTCACCCCCATTCTCCTTTGCTCTTATCGGGAATTTTCCCGATCGGGAAATCGACATTTGTGAGGTCGTATATCACTTACCTCGCAGATCCCAGATTTTCGATCGACAATGATACTCTGCAACCCTTAGCCTTCGGATAACTCTTTTCACATGTGACTTGCCCATCCACAGGACCACAGTCTTTTCCCACTTCGGAGTTTCAGACTTCTCAGATTTGCAATGCATAGGACTTACGCCTTTGGAAATCCTAATTCTCCAATTTCCAATGCCACCTGGCATCGACTCCCCACCAGGGTTGACCCTTCGACACCTGTCCTCCACTATGGCACCTTTAATCATGTCGGGAAATCGCAAATCGTGATTCCAATAGGTGAGAGTTCTATGTCCCTAGAAACCCCGAAATGTTGAACCCTGACTCGCTCTAGATTGCCGACACGTTTCTCGTCCGGGATCTACGGCTATAATCCCTTCTCGAGATTTCGGGACTTATGAAGTCTCGATTCCTTGTTTAAAGAAGCCCCAATGAAGCTAATGTATTGATGACTCCTATGGGTTCTTCCTCTGCTCCTTCGCGCTTAAACTCTGTGCAACTTCTCGAGATCTAACGGCTGACGGGACTTCGCAGTTTCCTCAGCAAATCCTGACCATCAATTCCTCCTCCTTGAGGATTTTTTGAGGAGGCTAAATGTCCTTTCTTAGAACTTGCTCTCCAACGCCTGCACCTGCAAACCTTGCTCGAACCTTCCTCAACCCAAACCTCCTGGGTTCTATTTCAACGATACCACGAAGGTGCTATACCTCCTGAGATTTTCCACTCTGATTCTTTCAGAGGAATTTGCACGCACTCCTTACGCAACCCTGTAAACACTTCAAGTGTCCGAGCTCCTTCGACTCTGCGCACTTTCTACAGCAGTAGTATTTGATCTCCTTTGCTCAGATTTACGACTGAGGCTTCCTCTTCAGCCTGCGCACTTCTTGCACAGCTTCAACAACTCACTTCCACTTCTCGGTGAATGAGAACAAAAGTTAAACTACTGAGCCTTCATCAATGCACTCTTTGCAGATGAATTCCACTGCACACCTTGCAGGAATCTCCTGGCTCAAATAGAGAAACAATTGAACCTCACTCTCTCTCCCTTTCAGACTTCAATTTGAAACATGAAATCCTATGCACAACATATACAAAGAAAATGCATAACAAGAAACAAACATTCATGAGCACAACATCAACACATAGAGAAAACAACACAAACCATGTGCTTGAATCAAAGCTTCCTTCTATTAATTCAATTGCCTATACATGGGTGTTCTTCATGCAATGTTCTCTGCTTGCTCCTCTCTTCTCCTGAATGCTTGATGATCCAGAATAATGTTACAATGATACAATGAGGGTGTCTATATCCATTTTCCCTCTCAGACTCTAAACTATCAAATCTAGAATTAAACATCTTATCTACCAACATTAAATCTATTAAATGCCTCCTATCTACTAAAGGATGAGAGCTTAAAGGCTTAAGGTACAATACAATATACCAAAGGCTCTTTCCATAAATGCATCATTAAAGACTTGCACTACAACCCCAAAGCACTTCAAAAATTTGGGTTTGTTTATCCAGCTGATCTCCGCTTGATGTGTTGGCTTGCTTGATGAGTTGGCGATGTTCCTGCATCATATTCCTCGGCTTGAAAAATTTCATGGGCTCTTATCCATGAGCTCCTGTATGCTCTATCCATGCTATTGAATCTCTTCTTCAGTCTCCTAGCTGGCATATTCCATTGGATGGTTCCTCCATTTGACCAGATATTCAAAGTATTGTTTCTGTCTAGTCCTTTTGTTGACTCTCTTGTCAAGTATACGCTCCATCTGTGGCTTTTTTGCATTTGGCATCTGCTTCTACCACTGGATTTCTGGATGTTCATCACTTCCAGATCCTACTTCCTTGGCCTTATATGGATATAAGTCTGAGACATTGAATGTTGGAGATATTCCGATCTCATCCGACAACTCAATTTCATAAGAATTTTCTCCCAATTTCTTTAGGACTCGGCATGGCCCAATTTTCCTCATTTTTAGCTTATTGTATGTTCCCCTTGGGAACCTTTCCTTCCTCAGGTGTGCCAGAACTAGATCACCAACCTCGAACTGAAGTTGTGTCCGATGTTGATCTGCTCTGCGTTTATATTCTTGGTTTGACTCTAGCAATCCCTCCTTCACCCTGCTATGAAGTTCTTCCATCGCCTCTGTGAATTCTTCAGCGCTTGCGCTCTTAGTCATTATCTGCTCTGAATCCCTCAGTTCAGATACTCCTCTTGGCTGCCTGCCATATACAATCTCAAATGGACTTTTTCCTATGCTCCTATTCACTGAGTCATTGTATGCAAACTCTGCCTATGGCAACACATTGTCCCAACTGTTGTGGTGCTTTGTCACCAAGCTTCTTAATAAATCTCCCAGACTTCTATTTACCACCTATGTTTTCCCATCCATCTGAGGATGATAGGAAGAACTAAAAATCAAGTTAGTCCCCATCTTCTTCCAGAGTGTCCTCCAGAAATGTCCAATGAATTTCATATCCCTGTCTGATACTATGCTTCTGGGTAAACCATGAAGTCTAACGATCTCCTTGAAAAACAAATTTGCGATATGAGTCGCATCGCTGGTCTTCTAACATGGGATAAAATGTTCCATTTTGGAAAACCTGTCAACCACCACAAAGATCAAATCATGTCTTCTTTGCGTCTTTGGTAATCCCAGTACAAAATCCATGCTGATTTCATCCCACGGTCTTTCGAGTATGGGTAATTATTGATAGAATCCCGCATTCTGTTTCCTGCCCTTTGAATGCTGGAAAATTCTACACCTGTCAACAAACTTATTGAATTTCGACCGCATCCCTGGCCAAAAGTATGCTTCACTCAGCTTTGCAAATGTCTTATCGTGGCCAAAATGCCTTGCCAATCCACCACTGTGCTTCTCTTTTAGCAGATTCTCCCTCATGGAGCAATTTGGTATACACAGCTGGTTGCCTCTGAGCAACAGTCCATTTTGGATCATGTAATCTATCCATGGGCTTCTGTCTCTGAGAACTGGATTCTCATCTGCCTCATATTCCTTTGCAAAATCTGCATCACCTGCATACGTGTCCCTAAGATTTTCAAAACCCAATGTTTTGACTCGAAACTCCTGCAACAACAAATACTTCCTGCTCAAAGCATCAACCACTTTGTTAGCAGTCCCTGAAATGTGTTTAATTACAAATGTAAAATTCTGCATATACTCTACCCATTTAGCATGTTTCTGATTCAACTTCTCCTGTTGAGTCACAAACTGTAATTCATGATTATCACTATATAGAACAAATTCTTTCGGGATCAAATAATGCCTCCACTTCATCAGCGCTTGTATGATAACATAAAATTCTTTATCATACGTGGAGTACTTCACTTTTTCCTCATCCAGTTTCTCGCTGAAATACACAATTGGTCTGTCCTTCTGACTCAAGACCGCTCCTATGGCAAAGCCACTTGCATCACATTTTACCTGAAATGTCTTTATGAAATACGGCAACACCAAAACCGGTTGTTTTGTGATCTTTCTCTTCAACATATTGAATCTCTTCTCTGCCTCTTCAGTCCAATGAAAATATTTATGTCTTTTCTTGACAGTATCCATCATTGTTGCACTAATTCCACTGAAATTCCTGATGAATTTTCGGTAGAAGCTAGCCAATCCATGAAAACTTCTCACCTCGAAAATATTTCTCGGTGATGGCCAATTCTTAATTACCTCCACTTTACTTGGATCCATCTTCAATTCATTTTTCGATATGACAAATCCCAAGTAAATGAGTTATGTCTTCATAAATGAAGATTTCCTCATGTTAATCAACAACTTCTCTTGATGTAGCTTCCTCATTAGTGCAGCTAAATGCCTTAGATGCTCTTCTTTTGTTTTACTGAAAATCAATATGTCATCCAGATAAACAATGAAAAACTTACCAATGAATTCCTTCAGCACTTCATTCATCAGCCTCATAAAGGTACTTGGTTCATTTGTCAAGCCAAACGACATGACTAGCCATTCATACAACCCTTTGTTGGTTTTGAAGGCTGTCTTCCATTCATCGCCTTATCTCATGCGAATCTGATGGTATCCGCTTTTCAAATCAACCTTTGAAAAAAAAAAATCTCCACTCAAGCAGTCCATCAAGTCATCCATCTGTGGCAATGGAAACCTGTACCTGAAGGTTATCTTGTTAATGGCTCTGGAATCAGTACACATTCTCCAAACTCCATCCTTCTTTGGACTGAGTACTGTCGAAATGGAACACAGACTTAAACTTTCCCTGATCAGTCCTTTATCCAACAGTTCCTGTACCTGCCTTTTGACTTCTTCATTTTCCTGTGGCGTCAACCTGTACGTAGCTTTGTTTGGAAAACTGGCTCCTGGTATGAGATCTATATGATGAATCACACTCCTCATCGGTGGTAACGAATGAGGTAATTCGTCTACCACAATGTCAGTGAACTCTTCCAGCAGTTCCTTAATTTCTTCCGGCAAGTCATCCACTCTTGTGTTGGTCAAAACAACTTTTGGTTTCCTGACCACAAAGAATTGTGGATCTTCCATCTTCTTTACTTCCGCCATAAGTTCCTTCCCACTCATGAGAAGTACAATATTCCTTGGTTCTGGTTTTACTTCTTTTTCTTTAATTGGAAGTAACATATGTGTTCTCCCATTCTTCTCCAAAGTATACGTATTCATCTTCCCATCATGAACTACGTTCCTTTCATATTGCCATGGTCTGCCTAGCAATAAATGACATACATCCATAGGAATAACATCACAGAGTATCTTATCATTATATCATCCTATCTTGATGTCAACTAAGCATTGTTTGGTGACACTTACCTGATGTCCCTTCTGTAGCCATGAAACTTTGTATGGACTTGGATGATCAGTCGTCTTCAACTCCAGTTTCTCCACCATCTCGGTTGAAACGAGATTGTCTGTGCTTCCATTGTCCACAATAACCTTGCATTTATTGTCTTTGGTTTTTCATGTGGTTCTAAAAAGTCTATTTCTTTGAGATGTGTCCTCCATCTCCTTCTCAAGTGTTAAGAGAACCTTACGCATCATCAGCGACCTTCTGTCTTCTGCGTCTTCTACTTTAGCAGCTCGCCTCTGTGCCTTGGCGATGTGAGCTTCTCCTCCATCCTTCTGCCTATCTGGACAGTCAACTGCCTTGTGTCCATTCTTTCCACACGTGAAGCATGTGATGACTCCACCTCAGCCTCTTCCTCTACCTTTGGTATGAGGAAATGTGTTATTATCAGCGTATCCTCCACTCTGTTCTATCTGTTGCCTTCGCTGTTCAGTGTGTTGGCCTCGCTGTGAACTTCCACCCCTTTCTATTCTAGTCTGAGGTTTCTTCCAGTCGTCCTTAGATTTCTGGAACCTATCTTGGGCAACTGACTTACCTTTTGGTTGGCTCCTACCTCGGCCTCGCTGTGCTGGCTTACGACTTAGCTTCTCTTCGGCTTTCAATGCCATCTGATATGCATCCTCCACCGTTCTGATGGTTGTCATACTCATCTCATCCTGGATATCATATCTCAAGCCATTCATAAATCTGGAAACTTTCTCATCATCACTCTCCCGATGACTTGCTCTGATATTGAGCTTGTAGAATTCCTCAGTGTACTCCTTCACTGTCATTAATTTATGTCTCAGGTTCTTCATCCTTCTGAACAATGTGATTTGATAATCCCTTGGGATGAATTTTTCCTTCATCTTCGCAATCATTCGATCCCAGCTTTTGATATTTTGCTTGCCTTTGGAACGTCTATCTTCTTAAAGCTCATCCCACCATAATGCTGCATGTCCCTTCAATTTTGTGACAGCATGCCTAACCTTTTTATCCTCTCCGATGTCTTCATAATCAAAATAAGTATCAAGAGCTCTAATCTAATCCAGAAGCTCTTCTGCATCCAGATTCCCTTCATAAGATGGAATGTCCATCTTTGTTTTTGAACTCATCCAGGCGATAGCTTTAATTAATCACTCGTTGGATGCATCTTTGGCTGCAACTTCTCCTTGTTGTTCAACTTCAACTTCGCCTTCGGAGTCACTCGAATCTCCAGCACTGGCTGTGCATCTCTACGTTGCTTCCATATCTTCTAATCTCACTCGGAGATCACGTATCTGCCTTTCCATTTCTATATTCTGTACTTGTCTTCCTCTTCCTCTCTGGTTTCCCCTATCCTATGGATAGGGTGATCGTCCTTCTTTCCTCGACGGCATGGTGAAATTTTATTTTCTTCTCTGCTACAGAAAACAAAGAGATTCTCTCACTCTGATACCACACTGATGTGTATCAGAGTGCTTCTTTCCTCTTCTTCACTCCTCTTGCCTGAAATATATAGACAATAAATCATCTCTGATACCACTTTGACGTGTATCAGAGTGCTCTCCTTCTCTGCTCCCTTGCCTGAAATATATGCACAAGATTTTATCTCTGATACCAGACTGATGCAAACGCACCACCCAGGGCACATCCGCTTCACCAGGACCTTCTCCTTCAATGGCCTGAAGAATGAAAATGCTCTTCAACTCCCTTATCGGCGGTTCTCAATACCCACAAAATTCTCCTTCTGATCTCCCTTCTTCCAATCGGGAAATCAGACCTCACAAGGTCGCGAGTCCTGAAAGCACAGGATCAGGTCTTCACTAAACCCTGAAACCCGATGAATATTCACCCCCATGCTCCTTTGCTCTTATTGGGAATTTTCCCGATCGGGAAATCGACAATTGTGAGGTCGTATATCACTTACCTCACGGATCCCCGATTTTCGATCAATGATGATACTCTACAACCCTTAGCCTCTGGCTAACTCTTTTCACATGTGACCTGCCCGTCCACAGGACCACAATCTTTTCCCGCTTCGGAGTTTCGGACTTCGCAGATTTGCAATGTGTAGAACTTATGCCTTTGGAAATCTTGATTCTCCGATTTTCGATGCCACCTGGCATCGACTCCCCACCAGGGTTGACCCTTCGACACCTGTCCTCCACTTCGCCTCGGGAAATCACAAATCGTGATTCCAATAGGCGAGAGTATTATGTCCCTGGAAACCCCGAAATGCCGAACATCGATTCGCTCCAGATTGCTGACATGTGTCTCATCCGAGATCTACAGCTATAATCCCTTCTTGGGATTTCAGGACTTATGAAGTCTCGATTTCTTGTTTAATAAAGCCCCGATGAAGCTAACGTCCTGATGACTCCTCTGGGTTCTTCCTTTGCTCCTTCTCACTTAAACTCCACGCAACTTCTCGAGATCTAATGGCTAACATGACTTCACAGTTTCCTCAGCGAATCCTGACCATCAATTCCTCCTCCTTGAGGATTTTTTGAGGAGGCTAAATGTCCTTTCTCAGAACTTGCTCTCCAACGCCTGTGCCTGCAAACCCTGCTCGAACCTTCCTCGGCCCAAACCTCCTGGGTTCTCTTTCAACGATACCACGAAGGTGCTATACCTCCTAATCTTTTCCACTTTGATTCTTTCAGAGGAATTTGCACGCACTCCTTACGCAACCCTGTAAACACTTCAAGTGTTCGAGCTCCTTCGACTCTGCGCACTTTCTGCAGCAGCAATATTTGATCTCCTTTTCTCAGATTTATGACTGAGGCTTCCTCTTCAGCCTGCACACTTCTTGCATGGCTTCAACAACTCACTTACACTTCTGGGTGAATGAGAACGAAAGTTAAACTACTGAGCCTTCATCAACGCACTCTTTGCGGATGAATTCCACTGCACACCTTGCAGGAATCTCTTGGCTCAGATAGAGAAACAATTGAACCTCAATCTCTCTCCCTTTCAGACTTCAGTTTGAAACATGAAATCCTATGCACAACATATACAAAGCAAATTCATAACAAGAAACAAACATTCCTAAGCACAACATCAACACACAGAGAAAACAACACAAACCATGTGCTTGAATCAAAGCTTCCTTCTATTAATTCAATTGCCTGTACATGGGTGTTCTTCATGCAATGTTCTCTTCTTTCTCCTCTCTTCTCCTGAATGCTTGATGATCTAGAATAATGTTACAATGATACAATGAGGGTGTCTATATCCATTTTCCCTCTCAGACTCTAAACTATCAAATCTATAATTAAACATCCTATCTACCAGCATTAAATCTATTAAATGCCTAGTATCTACTAAAGGACGAGAGCTTAAAGGATCAAGGTCCAATACAATATACAAAAGGTGCTTTCCATAAATGCATCATTAAAGACATGCGCTACAACCCCAAAGCACTTCAAAAATTTGGGTTTGTTTATCCAACTGATCTCCGCTTGATGTGTTGGCTCACTTGATGAGTTGGCGATGCTCCTGCATCAGTATGCATCCAACTATTTGTATAAATCGTACATCAGTCCATCCACGAGATAAATCTGTTGTGCATCTTCACACTATTTGGAATAAATGCCAAACTGTACATTGACTGGTGTATTCCATTGATAAAATGATAGAACGCAAAATAATAACTGTGATATAATAGACTGCAAGTAATAACACATAAGATAAATCCGACAGTTACAGCTTGCATTTAATCAATCAACATGTTTAAGGTAAACCTTATAATACGAATTGAATGATCATTCACTATTTTCATATAATTGAAGCATAAAATCGTGACCTATGAGAGAAAAATTATCTTGATGACATAATAATCTGTGAAGACAAAAGCTATCGACAGTCATCAAATGATCAATATAAAAAAATTATAGACAACAACAACAATTACAAACAGCTAAGGCACAAATGTAAACATATGTTATGTCCAAATTCAAGTATAAGCTTGTTCACAACTAGCCCCAGGCAAAGATGTTGTAATTACAAAAATAATGGGTTTTTAAAGACTTCAGAAAGGTAACTGTTTTCTCCTCCAAACCAATCTAGTTTTAACAAATAATCCTTTTTTAAGATAAAAGGATCATACCTCCAACTGTAAGATCAAATCGTATCAGACAATCTTGGAATTTACTATGGTTGTTGCAGCCTCAACATTCTTAAATATTACATTGCTTGTAGTCTTCATACGTTTATCTTTTCCTTCAATGACAGACTCAAGCCTATGGTTTTTATTAGTTAAGGCATCAATCTGATCAGTGAGAGCCTTAACCTGTGACTGTAGGATGGGTATATCATTGTAGTATTTATCGATCCAGAAACGACAAACTTCACACTTCAACTGAGTGACGGTCTCTTGGGAACAAACATGATTGTGAACCAGAGCATATTCCACATGGAAAATAAATTCATTACCTAATTTAATACCAGGAAACTCTGCTTTATGTTTCAAACAGGGAGATAAATTGTCCATAAAGTTGTAGGGACGATCGAGGTGTGGCTCGAACGATAGAGGTTATTCTTCAGTGAGGAGCCTATCAATTTCGGAGTTCAAACTCTCATGGACCTCGATCATGCTAATCGATCTCGCATGAGGGGTCGACTTGTTACGATGCCTCCTCGAAATCAACCTCCCGACTCTCATATTATTAAAATTTATATCAGGATTGCTTTTAGATATCTTGCCTGCAGATTTCTTTAAATTTTTAACAGAGTCATTAAGATGTGTAGCTTGCCCATGGGTCTTCTCAATAACCTTCAGATCGAGTAAGGGTTTGCTGTAGGAGGTTGAGACACAGGCCTGGATAGCTGATAGGGGTGTTGTAGGGTAGATTAGGGTTTCTTCAATCATAGACTTGTCGATCTCTTCAACATTGGGATTAGAGAAACCATTTCTGATTAGAAATGAGTCCCAATTATCGTTCTGCAATTCTAATTGATGCACAAGCAAGATTTTTACTAAGCTATGATGGAAGAGGCTCGAGTCTGATCATTTCTTTCTATACCTTTTGCCCATTTTATAAAGGCTCCTCAATAGATAATACGACATGTTCAAGGGAAACCCCATAAAAATCATGAGCAGACGCAAATGATAAAGAAACACAAGACCAAAACATCCTTCACAGGTGACAAACTATTTTAACACAACAAGTAGACCGTGCCAATGAAATTTTAGTAAAGAGATGGGCATACCTTTGTCACATCCTTTTATCTTCCAAGATGTAAAAAGAAGACTCCAAAGAACTTCTTCCACCTTTGCATTTTTGAACCACCTTTGACCACTTCTAGGGAGTCCTATAGCTTGACTCAAGAAATCCTCTATAACCTCAAGTTGGACATCACCCACCTTAGCTCTACACCCATTGAAGGAGAAAGAAAAATCCTGAGCAGTTTGTAAATTTAAACCCTAAAATTTTCTAAGGAAAATGAGCCAACCATTACTCTCAAGATCCTCTCTAGCATCATCATATAAGAGAAAAGTTTGAATACCATTAGGTTCGACTCTAACAACGGGAGCCATGTTGAATCAATGGGAATTTAATCAGGCATAGTGTGTAGGGAGGGTTTTTGAGAATAGACCAGAGCCATACCCCGAGCCCGAGAAACAACAACAGTGAATGGCATATGAGCAGAAAACTCATAACGATAAGATGGGTGTTAATTGAAATGCATACGAAGAGGGTTTGCAAAGCCCAAGACCAGTCTTGGAGATGATGGCTGACTGGAAATCGTATTGCCACCTTTTATAAAGTACAAGCCAGAACCAAAGCATTAAAAAGGAAATAAGTGCGAGACATAGTGGGTTCGAGCATATGGTTTGGGAGTTTGAAAATTGAAAATCAAAACCTAGTAATTAGGAAACATAAACAAAAAACCATACTAATGCTCAAATCAAAATTCCTTTGTTGATATAACTAACAATCCCTAAGCATGCTTGGTGTTCAAGGAATCGAAACAAAGAGAATAGCATTCATAGCAAGGAACAAGGCTTCATTAATAAACTGTAGAAACAATTTTCATTTAATAAATTTTCAAACAGTATGGTAACACAGTCGCAAGTTTTCATGCTTCATTTTCATGATTTCAGTCATGAATGAAGCATAAAAAAAAAACATTAGGGAAAAGCGACAAATTACAATTTGTCATTTTGAAAATTGCTCATGAAGAATAATAAAAATAGATTACCCCAGTTAGGCAGCTATATAGATCATTTAATTGATATAAAAAGTTAACAAATGTGTTGGGTTACCAACAGATCCTGCATCCATTTGTTAGTCCAAACATTATTTCTATGCATAGGTATAACATATCTATCATATTTGTTCATATCAAACTTTCTTTCATCTATTAATGCCCTAGTTTTCAAGCTAGGACAGAGTCTATGAAACATACCTAGATCCATTCTCTAGAAACAAAAAATTTCACTTATCTTACTTCTACAAATCTCGAAGCTTTCAAATCTAAAAACTTTTAACTATTCTTGCCTTTATCAAAGCACTAAGCTTACAGATCTTACCTCTTTTCTTCAAAAACTTACACTTTTACTTTTCTTAGAGCACAAATCATTCAGATCTTACTTATTTTCTTCAGATATGACCTTCTCTTTTTAGATCAAATAAACTACTGTACACTAGGGCACAAATACATTAATAGAGCTTCCACAGTTTCAGGATGAATCTTTGCACAAAGATTCTTCTCCCTTAGTTCTCAGCAATCACAGTTTCAGTCTTAGAAACAAAACCATTTGTTGGCACAAGGGTAGACCCGGGGTTCAACACTATAACAAAACACCAACAAAACCCTAACTTTGGCCCTTTCAGAAACACCTGCGAAGCAAATGAGGTCTCACCCGAGGTAGAGGAAGGGGTGGTTGCAAGACTCAAGTGTCTGCAACCTTAGCTGGGACACAGGTCTGTGATCACAACACTTAGAAAGAACTTAGAATAGATCATTCATCAATATTACACTTAGATTTACTCCACTGACATAACAAAGCATCACATCATGCACTTAGGTCTAGGTTATTTTAGCACTTAGCAACAACAAGATAGATCAGATCTGGTAGACCAAGCACTTAGCATATTCATACACATCGGATTTAGAATTCATATACATCTCTAGCACTAAGCATAAGAAAGTCTATCTAATCACATCTAAGCAATTAGAAATACAAAACATCTAAGAATAAGCACAAAGCACAACACATAGTATTTACGTGGTTCACCCCCACCCTGAGGCTACATCCAGCAACTCTTCCTCTTTATTATCTTCAGTCAATTCGGTTACAACACAGATCTATCAAAATCCTACTCCACATAGGATAGGAGATCTGCACACACGTCGCCAGATCCTCCTTCCTCGAGTAGATCTAGCACAGATCCTCCTTACAATCTGTGCACTCAACACTTACAACACTTGCACTCAACTCTGCAAGTCAATTACATAGATCAATTCTAGCACTAAGCCCTTGGAAAATATTCTCTTTTACTTACATCACCTACATATCTATTTATACATTAAAAAAGTGGGCCTAAGTGTCAGTAAACCCATGGGCTGACATCCCTTTCCCATTACATATTCCCCAAAACCCAAAAAGGAACCAAAAAGGGGGTCTAGCTTTGGCAATCTCCACTTCACTTTGCGATTCATCTTCAACAGGCTGTCAAAGTCCCAAAAATAGTCAAATATGACCAAGTGTTCCTCAAAACTTGGTCAAGGGCCAACACATTTGATAATCACCATCCTAATTCAGCGTTAGTTTAGGCTATCCCTTTATATGTTCCTAGTGTTTGTGTAGACTCTACCCCACCACGGGTTAATTATGTGGCGTCTTATCCTCGATGTTCAATTGATTCTGAGCATGAACATGTGCAGTATTGTTTTCCTTTTCAAGACTTGGTATCAACAATTGATCCTTTGGTTTATTGAATGGGGGCATGGGAGCCCTTAATTCCCCCTCTTGGTCCAAGTGATCTTGAGTCTCCTTCCGAGTCTGATCTCTTTGTTTGTAGATCCTCAAGCCCTTGTGCTTGTTGGAGTTACTTCACACACACCTAGTATTTCTTTTTCCTAAGGTTTTTATTTGTTTATTAGTCATAATTAGTCATTATCCAGTCTCCTATATTTTAGGAGAGAATATTCCACCTGGAGAATATTCTCTTTCAGTTCACACT
>JZKD02S1604455.1:87391-111045 GCA_000966675.3 Picea glauca | reverse complement strand
ACTTCAGTTTGACTAGTTGAGTTGAGTTTAGATGTTGCATTGGGATCATCACCATGCTAATTCGACCTTGCCTTGGTATCATCACCAGAGTGGCACATTAGCCTTGATTCCTTGATTTAACTCCTCACTACTTTCTGTTCAGTCAGTTAACTGAAGACTAGTTGACTAGTTAACTCAACTATGTGGCAGTTCACTCCCGTAACTGCCTGAGAGACTAGAATAGGTGGCAGTTCACTCTCGTAACTACTAGTGTGTGTCTAGATCACTCTAGACCACCACTATGGAGACTTGTTTCACCTCAAGTTGAACTCATTGAGATATACAGAGTATATCATGTGTAAATTATTCATTATTCAAAACAGTTAATGAGAATTCTTTCTATTCTTTCTCTCCTTCTTCTTCTTTTTCCAATTCTCTCTGCAAATGTGTGTATCATTGTTTAGCTAGATCTATTCTATGCAGGTCAACAAATTTATAGTTCCTATGATTCTTCATTGATAGACTCTTCTAGTCCTGGCCAAAGCCTCCATCGTCATATGGAGTATGGTCAGTTTAATTCACCCTTTGGGACTGTCGACGCTCGTTTGCATGATTTCTCAGATTTTGAATTGCCTTCATATGAGGCTGTCCTTGAAGCCATGACTGCAGTTTCTATACCATGGGAGGACTTACATCGTAGTTTGTGTTTTATTCCCTTTTGGGAGACTTTCCAAGTTGACTATCGAAGAGACTCTTGGTCTAAGCCTAGCAGTGGGCTCTACCTGAACCAGTTTCATACATGAGTCATAGCCCCCTGGAGTCTTATTTAAGCCCTTTTTAGACTCTCTAAACATGAAAATATTTCCAAGCGATATTGTTGTCCTTCACGCTCGCAAAACTAAAATTTGAAGGCATGTCTATCCGACAGTAGTTTACCCCTTTTTCGGTCCAGATGGTCAATTTTACGAATAAAGGTATGCTCTAGGAACTTTGGTTCACTAGAAGAGTATTATCAAGTATAATTTTAACCCTTTTTTGGGCCCGAGGGACTAAATTTACGAAAAGGGAAACCCCATGAAGTCCATAGTTAATCTCTTTTCAGGATCCCTAAAATTGAAAAGATTGTCGAGTGACCTTGTTCCTTCACATTCGTTAAATTGGTCTAGAAGAACATCCCTTATGGAGTCCATAGTTAATCTCTTTTTAGACTCCTTAAAATTGAAAAGATTGCCAAGTGACCTTGTTCTTTCACACTCATTAAAATTGGTCTAGAAACACATCTACTGGCATGAGTTTACCCCTTTTTCCAGCCTGTAGATTAAGGAGGAAAAAGGTACACCTCGGGAGATTCGTCTTGCCGGGAGAGTTCTCCTAAGTAGATTTTATACTTTTTTGGGCTAAGGAGACTAAATCTAGAAAAAGTTCGTGAGTCCATAGTTAAGCTCTTTTCAGACTCCTTAAAATTGAAAAGATTGTCAACTGATCTTATCTTTGTCACACTTGTTAAAATGGTTTTGAATAGACGTCTTTTTGGTGCTAGTTTATCCGTTTTTTGAACCGACTAGACTACCTTCGAAAAAGGTACCCCAGTGGAGTCTTCTTTTAAATTTTTTCAAACTCTCTAAATGTGAAAAAAACATTGATCTTACCTTCTCTAGGCTCGTGAAAAATACATTGAAGGGGGTTTCATAGTGTCTTGCTAATCACAGTTTCATATATGCATTTTTGGCCTAATGTCGGCTCCATGTTTCTCTCAAATGAACCTTTGAAGCATGCATTATATGCAAGCCTTGTAGAACTTTTCCTCTGCGACCTGACACCTTGACCCATGGAGGAATTTTCCCCGAGTGTCCTTTTCTTGCACATGTCTCCTTGATATGAGAATTAGTGTGTTCCTTGCACTTGGAACTAGTATGCTTGCAACACTCGTTCTTCCTTTGTAATGTAACATTCTTTTATTCTTTTCAATCTCTTCAAAACATTGAAAAAGACAAAAAAAATCAAATATACCCCAAAAAGAGGACGGGAAATTTATTTTCTTTTTATGGTAGAACAATGAGTCACCCTTGGACAAAGCACATCCTTTCATTTGTCGTCAAGCTTTGGGATTTAATATGACCTTAGGAATTTTTTCTCGCTACATAGAGTTGTATCCTCCTCTGTTTGGTTATTCTTCCAAACACATGGAGAGTTTGCGTTTCCTCTTGCATTGTGAACTTATGTCAATGTCATGTTGCCTGAGTCTGATCATCTGTCGTGTTATTGTCGAAGGGAATTTTTACCCAACTTGAGTCAGCCTTTCTACAGTTTGTCTCTTTCCCTCATTCTCGTCCATCCCGATAAGTGTAATCAAGCCTTTGTTCAAAATCAATGAAGTTATCTTCCTGATCACTGAGATCCTCTTGTCTGTTCCTTGACGAATCGTTGAAGACCTCTGGGTAGTGAAGTTGTACACTCATATTATACTCCTACCCGATTTTTGAAGATCTTAAATTTGTTTCTCGAGCTCTGAAGGCCTCATCTCCAGCCATAAGGCGTCATTTGGCTTCTTGAAGATGGATACTATACATGTATATCTTTGATTTTGAGATGCAGATCCATTGTGTATTTCTCATTACTACACTTTATATAGTTATATGGCATGGATCTGCAGGGTATTTGATTGGAATCCATGATTTATTTCATCCAGAGCATGGGTATGCCCGCCTCGGTGAGACAATTATTATTTTTTGCAGATGGCACCTCTCGAACTTTGGTCCTAGGCTCATACGCTTCGTATGTTGGTAAATATTTGTAATGTATTTTGGCCATCAAATGCTCTTATTACCTCACACATTAAGGGGCATATGTTATAACCCTAAATTTCACCATACATGCATACTTGGCATCAGGCCATATTACTTGATATTTTTTCCAAGCCATCACTGAGAAGCTCTTCTTAAAAACCATATTTTTGAAGATGTACATGGCCTGCACCATTACTTCCCACGTACACCCTCTTGTTGCACCACTACATCTCGCGTATGTATGCTAGTTTCACCATTACAGCCTGCATATACTCACAAAAGTTGTAAAAATTAAAAAGTTTCAATGAATTCGTTGAGATTACGAGCTATTGGGTAGTTTCCCAACTGTCCCACCACCTATATCTCATCACCCAACCGAATAACCATCCTTTTGTCATATAAAAGGAGGTTTTGGGGTCTCATTCCAAGCTAAGCATAAGAACAGTGAAACTCTGCCCATTTCACTTTCCCCCCTTGCCCCAAGAATTTGCAGCCACATTGTGAGTTTTGAGCCAAAATTCCCTATTTTTTTCTTTTTCCTCCATTGCAAGCCTAATCCATTCCCTAGAGAGAGATGAAGAGGAGAAAGATATGTGTAAGAATAGTTGGAGCTTGGTGAAGAGGAGCCTGGACCAGGTTCGAGGAGCAGTCATCGATCTCATTGTAAGTAACTTTGCGAGATTAATAAAAAGGAATGTTTTTTCAGTCCCGAATATGATGTGTTCAATCTTTATGTTTGATTTATATTTGATTATGACATCTAACCCACTAATTCATATATGATATGCATGTTCGTAGTTCTTTATTTTCCTATTTATGAATGCAGGTCGGCCTTGGGAGGAGACTTGTAGTCGAGAAACAACCGAACGTGAAAGAATCGACATCGGATGCAGATTTTAAGGTAGAGTTATCGGATCCTTTTATCTTGTGTTTTATGCATGAATGTGGGGTGTATTTGGGGTAGTTTCTAAAAGGTAGGAGACTTTAGATCTTTAGCTTTGCCTACATGTTGAACCATAGTGTAGTCCATAGGGGGATTTTCCCGCTATAGCAAGCTTCCTCCTCCGCTTTCCTTTGGATCTGATCTTTCTTAATCAAGGTCGTTCCTATCAAGAGTGCAAAAGGGGTGTTGTTCTCAACAAACTTAAAGACCTCAAATTATTCTCCAGTCGATGTTCCATGGACAATCATAGGTACATTAGTAACTCTTCCACATAGGGTTATCATATTTTCTTTAAACAATCCTATCCTTCCCAATGAAGGAACCATAGCAGGCTTTCCCAAAATTCCCCAAGTGCTTTCTGGCATGATATTCACCTATGTTTCCTCATCCAGAGCACAGTCTATGTAGAAGTCTCCTATTCTTGTTTCTATGCATTGCTTCTCTTTTAATATATTTGGTAAACTAATGTCTCTGTGATCATTCAATGTTTCTTTCAGCTCTTATAACATAGTCTCTGATTCTTTCTGGTTCTTTAACATATCCTTAGTTTCCTGACCTTCTTCATAGTTTTCTTGTCTCAGGTTCATCTTTTCAACTTTAGTAATCATTCTAGGGTAATCCAAAACCTCATGCCCAACAACTTTACAACACAGACAAATAGCCCCCGTACCAAGGCATTCCTTAGCAAGATGTCCCGATCTTTTGCATTTATAACACAATGTCAATCCTCTCTTTCTCTTAAACGATCCCTAACCTTTCATGTACTGCACACTGGGATCACAGTGATAGACCTGCAATCTGCAAAAAATCGTTCTAGGTTCCTGCACCCACTTGTTAGTCCAAAAATTCTTTCTATGCATAGGAATAACATATCTTTTACTATCTCTATTAGATTTATTTAGATCAAATATTATTTCTTCTAGTTGTGCCCTAGTTTTCAGACTAGGACAAAATCTGTCACACATACCTAGATTCACACTTTTGAAGCAAAAATCCCCACTTATATTACCTTTACCAGAGCACAAATCTTTAAGATCCTACCTCTTTTCTTTAGATCAGACTTCTTTTTCTTAGCACAAATCTTCTCAATTCAAGTAGAATATTACACACTATAGCAACAGATCTACGCACAGAGCTTTCTCTTTTCTTCAGTTCCTAGCAATCACAGTTTCAGGTCCCGACAATGGAACCATTTGTTAGCACAGGGGCAGAACTAGGGTTCAACGCTTCAACAATGCACCAAAAAACCCCTAGCTATTGAACCTTTTGGCAACACCTGTGAAGCATATGAAGTCTCACACGAGGTAGAGGCAGGGGGGTTGTAGGAATCAAGTGTCTACATCCTAGTTGGGACATAGATCTGTGATTACAACACTTAATAGAGCTCTTAGACAACAATATGAATTAGGTTATGATCCCTATTCACATCACATATCAACCCTTATTGCATATCAACATAGTAGTAATCGAGATTTAAGCACATCTAATCATTTAGCACATAGCATCAGAGCAGATCTAGCATTTATTCATATATAAAGCACTAAGCATCAATGGATCTACCTATCACACATCAAGAACAATGCACTAAGAAAATAGATACATAAACATCATGAAAAATACTGTGCAAAGCACAACAACATAGGATATATGTGGTTCACCCCAGTGTGGGGCTATTTCCACCAACACTTCTTCTTCTTTATTGATCTTCAATCTTTCTTACATTCCTATGCTTCTGTGCATAAATCCATAGAGACCTTCTGCAAAGGACAGGAGATCTTCGTGCACCTCACTAAATCCTCCTTGCCTGAATTAGGTCGAGGCACAAAGCCAACTACTAAATAGCACAAATCCTCTTACAATCCTCTTGCACTTAGCTCTGCAAGTCTTAACACATTCCCTTGCACTAAGCCAATTACAATTCTTTGCACTTAGCTAACACTAGAACTTAGCCACATGCCACTTCTTACATCGCCTAGCTACTTATTTATACATTAAAAAAATGCCTAAGCATGGGTAAAACCATGGGCCGACATCCCATACCCATTACATAAACCCTAAACCCAAAAAGCCCGCAAAAAATGGGTGAGATCCCATGATCTCCACTTCACTTAGGTGCTCCGTCTTTGACCAGCCTATCAAATTCCCACAAATGGTCTAACATGACCAACATTTCCACAAATCTTGGTCGAGGGCCAACAAATATTCTACAAATTGTATGAACAAAAGAACTTTTCCTTTTTTGTTGGTCTAGTTTCCCAAGTGGTAGGCCAACAACAAAACATTTTGTATACATGTTACTATGATATTATAGTATAATTTTGATTGTGTGCTTACAAAAAAAAAATCATAGTGGAGGACTTGTCCTCTTTCCTAAGGATTATATTGGTTGTGTTATACTTTAAGATGCAATTGACTTTGGTAGAAGGAGTTTTATCAATTGTTGAAGAAAGTGTTACACATCAACATTACTTTCTTTGGAAAGTGTTGCAAGTGTCGCATGTTGCTCGCAAGTGTCGCATGTTGCTCACAAGTGTCGCAAGTATCAAGCAAATCATACTGCCATGATGATGACACTAAGAAGACACTTAAAATGCCTCAAACACTTGATCTAAAGGAAGAGGAATGCCTAACTTAAGTTAAGAACCTCTTGCCACCTGAAAGAAGATTCAATCTAAGGCTTTAGGAGAGAGCACTCCCCTATATCACCCTTAGGAGCACTGGCACTCCCCTATAAGGTGCTAGGGAGCGCTATAATAGCAAACAGCCCCTTTGATGGAGTGTTATGGATTTTTAGAGCGCTGGTGCCCCCCTTGAGCCTACTAGGGAGATCTATAGCGCCCTGATGCCCCTTTTGAGGGGGTGCTGTCTAATCTGGGCAACAGTTGATCTGTTGAGGAGAATAAGGGGAAGATCTTTCAAGTTTGGAAGGTAGTTGCATTCGAATTCCTGGTTCAACCATGATCTTAAGAGAAGATCCCTGATCTAAGGAGGGAATCCCTCAACTTACCCTAAAGATACCTCAAGAGGTTAGGCCTCTCTAAACCTATATAAGCAGGCTCTATCATGGTGAAAAGGAGGAAGAATTGGAAGCATGAAACCTATGATCTCATAGGAAACATACAGTGAACTGGAGGAAAGTAATCAGTAAAGTTGTTGTCATCCATATCGTGGATCTTTTGAGCAAGGGTTAGACAAAGGGGACTTGAAGAAGCTATCGCATTCGCATATATGGTTGTAAGCTACTTCTGTCATTGTTCTCATTAATATGATACGCTTGGTCTGTTTCTTTCTAGTTTGTGTTTAATCTCACATGAACTTGTCTATGATAGATAGATCTATTTCAAGTTAATATCAATAGAGTAGAAAGTGGTTGTACTATTGTTTGTCTACAAGGCTCATCAAGGAGCGAAAGATTGGAGCTCGACTCGGAGCGTGTAGGGACAAATGCTTGTAAAAGGTACTTCTTTTCTCCTTCCTCTTCATGCATTAGTTTGTATAGATCTGAAAGGATGTCAGTGTCCACGTTAAGCGTCTTATGTCTTAAGAGTTAAGAGTCTATCTCTCAAGAGGAGATCTACCTATTCCAGGGAGATTTTCCTTCAACAGAAACTGGCGACTCCACTGGGGAGAATCGAATCGAAACTTTTTGGTTTTGATTTTTCCTCATAGACCGTGCCTTACCCTTTGATTGTTTTTAGACCTGGTTCATACCCTTTGATTGATTTCATGTGTTGATTGACTCCTTACCCCATCACACTCAGCTTGATCGCCAAAATTCAACTAAAATTTTGGAGTTTTAGACATTTTCATGAACTTTTTAAGCCTGGCACCCCTGTGGCTATGTTAACAGAGCACCAGTGCTCCCTAGGTGTCTTAGACAGAGCACTATAACGCTTGGTTCCCCTTACACCAGAGTGCCAGCCCTCTTTTGGCAAAAAACCTTTCTAGAATTTCTTTTTCAGGGTCTAGTCTTTGTGTTTCAACTGTTGAGCCTCTCTGTGAGTCAATGCTTCTTCCCACTCAACTTTGACATCCTTCCTTCTGAGGAACAAATACCTTGTTGTTTAGATTTTGTAGCCTTCTTCATTATTTTTGAGTTTTTCTGCTGTTGAGAGTTTGAAACCAATGCATTGTTTTTCTCTCCTTTTTGACTGAGCGAGAAACTCTGGTGAAGGACATCAAAAGTATATGAATGTCTTCATTTGGTTTTTTTTGAGGTCATTGTTCTTCAACATCTCTTTTTGTGTGAAATTCTTGGTTTTCTTTGTTTTCTTTTCTTTTGCTTCTTGTTTTTTATCACAACAAGAGGGTGTATTGTTTGTACGCAACCTTCTTCTGCTTGTATAAGTTTCCTTGATACAAAAGGTTAATTAGCAGGAGAAGTGTTCTTTTGAATTAATCATTATTCGCACACAAACAATAAAGAAACATCTTCATGATTGATTTTTCATATTAGAAGACATTTCCAAAAAATTTTAGCACCACATCGGATTTGATTGAAGAAAATTTGTTTGAGGACATTCCTTATTAGTGCTTGTTAGTGAAAAGAACTCTCTCTCTCTCCCTTAAATAGATATTCATCGAAAAGAAATGACTGCTCATCATCTTTGATGCATCTTTTGGGGATTGAGTCATCATTCCACCCGTTTCACTTCCATGCACCCCTTTTGAGTAAAGAACAGCTATAAAATGAACGCTAATTAAAAACTATCTAGAACATTTTCTTTTTTAGGATCCTCCACCAACAGTAGACTAGGACTAGTACTTTGGATTAGGCTATGAGCATAACTCTCCAAAGTTTCCAAGACAAACATTAGCATCCAGAGCTAGGGAGAGTCAAATCCAATTGTTGTATAAGTTTGTCTGGGATCCCCCTCTCACACAGGGGTTATGCACGAGGTCACACTCGGGAAAGCTATGAATATTATCCCTCTGTGGTTTGACTGATTATAGTGGTCAGATCGTATTATGGGGATCACTTAAAGGTATACCCACAATGCTGAGTGGAAGCCTTTCAAGTTGATTTCAGGCTAGATACCTGTCTGTACGTTCAGACTGGACTGTCGACTATACCCGCCCAGGGGCTGACTGTGAATTGGTAACCTTAGTGGCCATAATATTTAGGGTCTTACACAAGGTGACGGTGAAGGGAAGTCTCATTGTACCTAGAGCAGACATTGGTCAAACTCACTCAGGCTCCTTGGAGGGTAAATCCAAAATTACTACGTGGAAGCTTGCACCAAGGTGAAAGTCCGTTAAGAAGGTCACCATTGTAACTGTTCCACCATATCCCTGCCCCTTCTTGAATTGATCACGCGACGTTGGATTTCATCACCAACTAGTGCGGTCATTGAGAGAAGGTTTTGTTTGCTTGGTTGTGATTCCTAGATTCTATTAGCGTATGCTATTTCTTTTCGGTAGTTGGCCATAGATTCTTTTCGCCAACATTGACCCTCCACGCCATTCACAGAGGCTATAAGGACTTCCTCCAGAAAATATGGAAAAGAATACCCCTTTACCCCCTCATTCTATGGAGGAATATCCTCAACAAAGTGAGGTTCATGACACTATAACCTCCCAAGAAGAAGTTCCCACCTCTTTAGAGAATTTTCAAATTGTTTTAGAGTCTCCAGAGGCTTTCCGCATTCCGGAGGGATATGAGAGACGTGTTCTCCAACTGAATTTAGCCAGTGAATTTGTCGTCGTCAACCCTTCTGACATTCTGACTGGGCCTCATTCAAACCCTTTAGTTGATGACCCCTTTTGGACCACAGACATTGTTCGAAGTCCACCGCGCATGGTGCGGGATCTTTATGGAATAGGAATAGGTGCTGATGCGCCTATCACCTACACCGTACCTTTAAACCATTTTACCATCACTACCGTTTTTTCAGCCACACTGTCCGTTGGTCCGAACACATCGTCCGTTGGCCCAAGGTCCACTTTTTCTCTCGAGATGGCCCATTCTACAATGGTCCCTCACGTGCCGACTATTCCCACTGGTAATGCGGTGGTTAGCCAAGCTACAATTGGCACACCAATAACACCTAGACCTTCATCATCACTCCCTTTTGGGTATAGAGCACTGAATTCTTCTACTACCACTACTACCCAAGTTATGCCTGGAAGTTCTATACCTATACAACAACCCGGAGGGACTGGTCTTGGTGGCTTTAATCCATTAAGCAACACGGGTCAGTCATCTACGTCTGGTTCCCAAATTCTTGGAACTCTGCCTCAAGCTGGGGGGCATCCTCCCACCGGAGAACAACCTCCATTTGGAGGGCACCCTCATGCTAGGGGGAAACCTCAATCGGGAGCCTACAATCAACCGTATGGACAAAATGTGTCTACCACACCTAATCGATGGAACATCCCTTTTCCAGGAAACCCATAGTTCTCGAGGGGACACAATCCTCAAGCTCCACAACAACCTCTTTCCCCTCAAGGGACCCATCTATATCCTCCTTATGGACAAATGCCAAATCCAGCTTATAATCCTCAAAACCCATTTGATTATCCTCCGCTCACACATGTTTCTCAAAACACCTCAAATCCTGTGTACCCTGGTCAACACCAACCTTATACAAGAGGGCCCACTGCTTACAATTATCCACATAACCTAGTGTATGGTCCTACTGGTGTTCCTATGCCACACCAGTATTACCTGCAGGTTAACCGACAACTACCTTTCCTAGCAACTCTGGACCTTCCAGACTTGTCTCGGTTAATGAATGATCCTATTTTTCATTCTCCGGTTTGGCCAACTATTCCAGCTAAAATTCCTTCTAATATTCCAAAATTCGATGGAAAGTCCGGAGAAGACCCAAACAACCATGTGATGACTTTCCATTTGTGGTGTTCATCCAACTCCCTCATGGACAATTCTATACATTTGCGTCTTTTCCAATGAATGCTTATGGGTTCTTCAACAAAGTGGTATATTGAACTACCATGGGCTTCTTTTCACGATTTCAACTCCCTTGCCATGTCCTTCCTCACACACTTCCAACTACCCATATGATACGAAATAGGTATCGAACTATTGACCTCCCTTCGTCAGACAACCTCCATACATATCTCTGATCATATTCATGAATGGAGATGATGACGATGGCTAATCAAAGTGGTCATTCCTAACCAATTATTAGTGGAATGGTTCACCAAATCCCTGTTACCTCAGATCGCTCATGATGTTGCTATGGGTGGTGTAGTCACCGAGGAAGAAGCTATTGCTCGATCTCAGTACTTAGATTTGGTTTATTCGCAATCTGGTACTCTGTACGAATTGATACCAAATTCTACCTATGCCACTAATGATCCATCCAAACCATCGTCTACCTCGAACACGGATGGATTTATTGGCTCTGTCAAAACCCAATCTACTTCCCAGTCGACTGGAACAACCCAATGGTCCACTTCAATGTCTGCTCCCAGTTCGAATGAAACCTCTTCTACCCCCCCTCAAACTTATGTCTTTGAGGTGAATACGATCCAATCGACCCCTTCAAAACAACCTGGGGGAAAGAAGAAAGAAAGAAAGAAACCAAAGAAAAACAACAACAATGAACCACCAAAAAATCAACCTCAAACCCCTGCTTCCAGAAAACAACCACAACAGAAATTGAAATTCCCATGTCTCATTTGTGGTGATGATCACTACACTCGAGACTATCCACACCACGATGAAGTGACCAAGCTTTTTAAGGGAAATTCACCACCCGCTGTGCTTACCCAACCTTTTCCATAGCAATAATCTTTGGTCGTTCAAACCCACACTCCAGGGGGCAGTTCCAACCAATTCCATGATGAGGCCTCGACAAGTGCCCACATTTACATGTTTAACGAGATTAATCTGACCACTTGCACTATGACATATGACACACCAATTAAACCTGATAAGCCGAAGCCCACTAACGGTTCCTTACCAGACCCATTACCATATTTCGTTAGTCCTCTGTCTGCTAGCCCTCCGTCCGGGCCACTTCAGATTGAGAAACCTTCATTTGACTCCATATTACGCCCTCCTAAGAGCACTATCTGGAAATCTACCTTTAATCCTAGTTCACGGGCTGCCCAAAACTACAACATTGTTGAAGATTTGGCTCAAGCACCGTGTGCTATGTCTGCCTTGGAAGTTCTACAATATTGTCCCAGCCAACGTAGAACGCTCTTAGCTGCCATCGATGCTTTCGATCCTGAGTCATCTAATAACCTCACGTTTAATCTAGATGATCATCAACCGCGACTCTCCCACCAACTAGCTTTCCAGATCAATGTTGTTGTTCACAATCTACAAATCCACCGAACGATCTTGGATGAGGGAGCCTCTACTTGTGTCATGTCTTTAGCTTGTTGGAAAGGTTTTAAATCACCTTCCCTTAACAAATCCCCTATGATATTACGTGATTTCGATGGGCGAGGTTTTCACCCTCATGGAATTTTACAATCCTTATCCATTCAGTTGGGTAGCAAAACTATTACTGTTGATGTCAAGGTGGTCAACGCCCCCCTCGACTACAACATCCTACTTGGAAGAATTTGGTTCTACACTATGACTTTCGTCGCCTCGTCGGTGTTTCGATGTGTGCAATTCCCCCATCAAGGAAAAATTGTCACTATCGATCAACTATATTTCTATATACATGACGCTCATGCCCCTGTTACCAACAACATTCCTTTTTTGGGAGACCACCCAGTTACGTATGAAAGCATTGGTGTTGGCTTGTTGAAAGATTCTAGCCTTATGGGTACCTTCCCTACACCACTTCGACCCACCACACATCATATTGCCACTGTCAATATGATTTTGACTATGCCTTATCAATCTTTGGAATCATCTGACCCTTGGATTGTACCTAGTCCTATGGAATTCGATGTGCTTGGTGACACCATGCCACTTAGCCCAGCCGAGGCCGCATATGTAGTTATTCAATCCGCCTCTCCCTCTCCGGACAACCCACATTTATTGGCACCCGATGCCTACTCGATGCTTTCATGGTTGGATTCCCTATCGTCTGTAATCGATTACATTTCCCAAATTTTCCCTTCCGACAAATATATAATGGAGATGATTAGTATTGACGATGTACCTTGGGATGATAACCATCATCGATCCTCTTTTCTTCCACCTCTGGAAGAAATTCACCAAGACATACACTTTGTCTTCCCTCTTGATGTTACCAATTCTCCACAATCTCCCATCCTCACACAAGATACTCTTTCTAAGGGGAATATGGGTAACATCTCTACTACGATCGTTATTGATATTTCGATCAAAGAAGGCATTGTGGAAAACATTAACCTTGGTGCTAATTGCACACCTGAAGAAGTGGTATCTTATACTGCTCTGTTTAAATAATTCTGCGATGTCTTCGCTTGGAGCTATGAAGAAATGCCAGGAATCGACCCCTCGATTGTCGTGCATGAAATCAAGACTTACCCAGGTGCGAAACCTGTTCGACAGAAACTCCGCCCGGTTCATCCCAAGAAAATCGCGGCTATAAAGGCAGAAGTTGAGAAACGTTTAAAATCTGGCTTTATCTATCTCGTCCCTTTGACAGAATTGGTCTCCAACCTTGTTCTGGTTGCCAAAAAACAAGGGACCATCCGTGTCTGTGTTGACTATCGGGATCTCAATAAGGCTTGTCAAAAGGATAACTACCCTACGCCCTTCATCAACTAGATCATTGATAATTGCACTTGGAGCGTAATCTTCTCTTTCATGGATGGTTTCTCCGGGTATAACCAGATTGAAATTTTACTTGCTGATCAACATAAGACAGCCTTTATCTGCCCATGGGGAACTTTCGCCTATCGAAAGATACCTTTTGGTCTCAAATATGCTGGTGCTACTTTCCAGTGGGCCATGTCATACGCTTTCCATGATATCAAGCATATTGCAGAACCTTACCTCGACGACTTACCTGCTCACTCATCCAATCAATCAGATCACGTTGATCACTTACGGACTATTTTTCTTCGATGTCGATTTTACCATATCTGCTTGAACCCACATAAGTGTATTTTTTCTGTCGAATCTAGCTGACTCCTTGGTTTTGTTGTCTCTAAAGACGCGATTCGGGTGGATCCCTTAAATATTAAGGCTATTCTGGCCTTACCCCCACCTACTAGTTTGACCCAACTCCAAATTTTGCAAGGAAAAGCAAACTTCCTTCGTCGTTTCATTTGTAACTACGCTAAGATAACTAAAGGATTCATGCGATTGTTGCAGAAAAACACCCCTTTCATCTGGGATGATATCGCTCAATGATCATTTGACGCTCTCAAGCATGCCTTAACCCACGCACCTCTGTTGCACCCTCTAGAGTATACAAAGGACTACATCCTTTACTTAGTCACCTCGACTTCCACTATTGTAATGGTGTTAGCTCAGGAGGACCTCAACGGTGAGGAACATGTGATCTATTACCTAAGCAAGAGTCTATCTAGACCCAAACTCCGATATTCACATGTAGAGAAACTGGCTCTAGCAGCCATCATCGTTGTCCAGAGATTTCGCCATTACATCCTACTACGCACCACCACTGTGTTTACGGACTCAAACCCCATGTACCATGTCTTGACACGTCAAGTGCTCGAGGGAAAATACTCTAAATGGATCATCATCCTTTAGGAATTCGATCTTGAATTTGTGAAGTCCAAAGCCAAAAAGTCCCTGGTGTTTGCGGATCTCATCTGCGATCTCCCCCATGCTGATGAAGATATCAAACCTAGAGATTCTCTTCCTAATGAAACTCTTTTCCTCATCAAGACATCTGATCCTTGGTATGGAGACATCTAGCCTAACACTTCCCTTGAAGAGCGTCAACGTATTCGCCATCATTCACATCGTTACCTTATCGTCGGCGACACCTTGTATCGTCATGGTATTGATACTATCCTTTGACGATGTTTGATTCATGCAAAGGCTGAATGTGTACTGAATGACTTTCACCTTGGAGCCTGTGGTGGCCACTGCCCAAAAAATTCTACGTGCCGACTATTTTTGGCCCTTGATTTTCAAAGATTTTATTGAGGCAGTCAAAAAATGCCCACCCTGCCAAGTTTTAATAACAAGGCACGCACCCACCCTACTACGCTGCACCCCATTATCACCATCGGCCCCTTCACCAAGTGGGGTATCGATTTTATGCAATGTAAGCCTACCTCAGCTGGGGGGCACGGTTATATAATCGTCGTCGTCGACTACTTTACAAAATGGGATGAGGCTATGCCTACCTTTCTGAATGATGGTCGTACCGCAACCCTGTTTGTTTTTAACCACATCATAACTCATTATGTTGTACCACACGCCATTGTCACTGATCACGGCGCACACTTTAAGAACCAGATGATGAGTGAATTGCATGCCAAGTTGGGTTTTCGTCATGAAAACTCATCCCCATACTATCCTCAAGCCAACGGACAAGTTGAGGCCATCAACAGGGTCCTCAAAACCATGATTCAATGCATGGTAGGGGAAAATAAGACATCCTGGCATCTACAACTTTTCTTCGCTCTCTGGGCTTACCGTACTTTAGTGAAAACCGCAACTGGATTTACTCCTTTCCAGTTAGTGTATGGCACCGAAGCCATTTTACCAATCAAGTGTGAGATTCCATCTCTGAAACTTAAAGTAGAACTCCTACCCCATACTTTTTCCGAAGAAGAACGTTTCTTATATCTTACCAAACTGGACGAAACATGTCGTGATGCTGCTCTCGTTAACGAGGCACATCAGAAATGGATAAAAAATCAATATGACAAATCCGTCCATCATTTGACTTTTGCAGAAGGAGACTTAGTCCTCATCTATGACCAGGCTCATGACAAACTAGGTACAGGTAAGTTAGAACCTTTGTGGCATGGCCCTTACATTGTGAAACATGTTCTGCACAAAGGTGCCTACAAGTTAGTCGATTATAATGGAATTTCCCTAGGAGAGCCCCAGAACAAGCTTTACCTTAAAAAGTACTCTGCCTAGATCACCTAGCATGTGTACCTTGTACATTATTGTATGTTAGTTTGGTGTGTCTGTTTATTTCACGTGCTCGAGTCTTTACCTTTGCCACTCATAACTATGCCTTGTGTTTTCATGTGCAGATGACATCTTCCTTTCCTATCTTTTTCGGGTTTGTGGATGGTGCTAGTCGACACACCCGAAACATTGCTTCGGTAGCATGGGTTATTTACCAATTTGAAGAGGTGGTGATTTCAGGAGGTATTTTCTTAGGACCAGCGACTAATAACATGGAAGAATATCATGCTGTCATCAGACTCTTGACCCAAGCCTCCTCCCTAGGTTTCTCTCATATCATTGTTAACCTAGACTCCCAACTCGTGGTCTATCAACTCAATCGTATCTATGTTATTCGTAATCCTATCCTGCTATGTCTCCACCTACAAGTTCACCATCTTGAATGAATATTTGATTATATCGAATACAAACATATTCCAAGAGAACTCAACAATGTTTCGGATTCATTAGATAATTACATCATGGATCGATATCTCCCCCATAGATAAGATTTCATAAAGAAAAACAAATTGCACATCACATGTAAATTAAAACGCATCACATAAAAGGCATCATCATGTACAAATGTTTTGGCACTGTAAAAACTCGAAACTATATATATATACATAGTGTGACTGAAAATGTTTTGATTACATCAAAAAAGTATTTAGAAGAGAAAAATTTTGGGTCTTTACACCCATACAACATCGTCTGACAAGTCATACAAAAATACAATCACCAGAGAGACTCTAATCTCCATGCACTGCATTGTGCTGAGAGTAACATATCACTGCGCGCACTACGTGTCTCAATAAAGAATTGACATTCTATGGCACTCCCACAGTGTGCCTCTGTATATGTAAAGGCACTTCTCTCCTCCGTAGAGGAGGAATGCCCATCGTGAGGCCTTGAAGGTTTCTTTCAACCTCTCGGAGACCTATCACTGGTGCCCCCAAATCCACTGCAACCAGAGCACCCTCGCAACGTCCTGGTATTGGTATCTCAGCCGGGTGCACTTCTACCTTGTATGCATGTTGAAAACAATACATCCATTAAAAACTTTTCTATGTACCCAAAATATATATATATATATATGTGTGTGTGTGTGTGTGTGTGTGTTAAAAAACTTAAAACATAAAATCTAGACAAGGTGTTTCTTAGTCTCTCACCTGACGCATCCCAATCTTCCCCCGCGGGTAGAATCAAATCCATGCTCCCATGAAAGTCCACCTCGGCATATGGGAAGTCTTCTATCCATAGATACTGGCATCTCAGCCAGGCGAAGAAGTCACCAGTGAAACGAAACTTTGACTCAACCACTACTCTCAGAGACAGACTAGTCCACCATTCCATCCATGGTTCTCCTGCTGGTCGTGCTGCCAATGCAATCTGAAGCTGCATCTGGGGGATGCACTCTAAGAAGAATGAGACCAAGAATGAACCGTATCCAAACTTTTTCTGCCCCATCCTCCACCACGAAACCTGTTCCTTCACATTTCGAAGAAACCCCGCACTCCAGTTAAACAGTGTTGGCTCCAAACACTATATGCCATAAGCTACTTGTGATCTCGACACCATATGTATGCTAGTGCTTCCTGTCACACTCATGATGGTGAAAAAAATAGACCAAAGCGGTAACTCTCTGATATCCTTGATTGGGATTCTACCCCCCACCAATCTTTCTCCTGGGACACAATGACGTGCCAGATACACGCCCACTTGCTCAGAAAGCGCCCTCTGTCCAGAAAAAGATATAGGAACCCCTCTCTTTGAGAGGCCAGTCAAGAAATATACGTCTTCCAACTTGATGGTTAGAAGATGTGTTCCAATCCGAAACCCTTGCTCTGGGACATCCCACAAGTTGATTATGTGCTCAAACAGAAGAATCTCTTTCTTCATATTTTGCAATTTGAAAAATTTCAGAAGGCCACAAGCTCTCAATGCGGCCCGCGTGCGAGGACTCCGCAAAGAAGCCAAATCATCGAGCTCATGCTCTCGTTATTTCCACTCAATCATGGTCATTGCCGAAATCACCTACAAACAAAAAGAACAAAGAATTTCATTATTCAATTTTTCAGCAATTTCTTAAGCAATTTAAAAACTTGAAATCTAATGCCCACACTATTAAAAAATGACCACGCCCTCTTTTCATCACTCAACAATCATCACGTAGCAACAAAACGTTTTAAAATTAACATGATTTTCATAATGGATGTGTGGGCATATTTTTGAGTTTTTTATGGATTCTTTGACAAAAATGACCCATCTACTCAAGTGTCAAGGTGTTGGCATCTTTTCTATCACCCTCTAAAAAACGTTTTTGCAAAAGAATGTCTTTTTCCCATCGTTTTCAATAGAGGTCGATTTGATCTTTTTTGGAGCGACTTAGGGCTTCATTTTTTAATTTAAATATTGTTGTGGAAACAAATATTGAACCATGTAATTGAAAGAAGGGGAGATGAAGATCTACCTGGTCCAAACAATGAGAGAAACGGTCAACCGTAGCTTCGGTATCAAGCAAAACAAGATCCACCTCCAAAGTGAGAATCTCCACTGCTACAAATCCTTATGCAAAATGAAATGGTAAATGAAGATTTTTCTTGTATTACTATTTATAAATTTATATTTTTTATAAGGTATAGTTATTTCTGGGTTTCTTTGACAATATAATGGCTTCACTAAACCTCTGGATTGCAGTTTTGACGCTACATGTTTCAAAGCAGTTCTGATCATTTGTTTACCTTGTCACATCCATGAGCATAGTCTTAGTTCGTTCTCAAGCTCGAGAATATAAGAACACACTGGGTATACTTTTATCTCTTTTTCGGCCTCGTAAGACTAACTGTATGAAAAAGGAACTGAGAGAGTTCTCTTTTAAGTGTTTTTCCAGAATCTATAATCATGAAAAACCTTCGAGTTTTCTGTCTTTGGACTCGCTAAAACGAACATCAACAGGCCCATACGGGACCAAACCCTTACTTCTTCCATTTCGTTAAAAAAAGGAAGAGGAACTTACCGAAGGTGAGTTATATCGAGCATGTGTTACCCTCCTCGAGCTCGTTAAATTAAAAAGAGGTACTCATCTATCTGGATGGGGGAAAATTTGAAAGAAGCAAGCCAAGCAGTCTCTTGAGAACTTTACCAAGTAATTCTTAGAGTCACCGTTGAACACGACACTTTGTCTTTTGCACGCATTATAATCCGCCAAACCTCTACATTGAGCCAATCCTTTGAGTTTCTTTCACTCCTCTGGGTCACCTGACATAAGTCACAACATCCATGGCATCGTCAAGTTTTGGTCCATGTCATGTTTTTGCTGTTGTGCCTCAGTGTTCAAGGGAAGTATCCTCCTCGAGATTCAGCCATCACAAATATCTTGTCTCAATACCTGTGTCATTCCATGTTCATTTGATCTACCAATTACATCTCTATGTCTGTTTCATGTCATTGATGGGGGATACATCAAGGCCCTCCTTCAATGAGCCTATTCCTGTCGACCTCAACGCATTATCCAGGAACTAGGCTTAGAAACCAGTTAGTACTTTGGGACCTACATGCCTCAATGGCAAGCCTCCTCACGTCTGACAGTGAGTTTACATCACTGACCTCTGATCGGATGATTCCACATATGTTCGACTCCAGCTCATCCATTCACATTCATTGGAGCGTACTAGGGTACATTGGGAATCATTGACATTAATGGTGATCTTCCTCACGTTTGTTAACAATTTACATAATTGATCGGTAATCAAGTGGTTTCTACCATGTTCGGAATCAGGACATCTATTCACATGGTTAGATTCATACTACATCAAGATTAGTAAGAAGAACCTGGGTTGAGTGATCACTTTGATATTTACTTTGCCCAGGTTGCGATGGAGTTTCTTTTGAACAATGACACATATACTGTTACATAGATCCACTTTGTATTGGTCGTGGCTATGTCTTGTCATCTCGTAGATCCACTGTGTATTCCTCGTGGCTACGATCAGTTCAGGTCATCAGAGTATAGATCCACACTGTATCCTGGATGGCTATACCTTTTTATCAATACAATTATGGATCCGCAGTGTATTTTATGGCGGCCATATCTTGCAAGTCTTGATCACCGAAGCATAGGTATGCCTGCCTTGGATTTGAAACATGTCATAATGTTTGTTGGATGTTTGTGTGCAGCTTCTGTCAAGTTCTTCGCATCTATACCCTTGCTTGAAAGTCTACAAATCATTTCAGTTAACAGTTCTCATCTTCTAACTTCATACTTTGGGGGGCAATCTGTTACACATCAACATTACTCACCTTGGCAAGTGTCGCAAGTGTCGCATGTTGCTTGCAAGTGTCGCATGTTGCTCACAAGTGTCGCATGTTGCTCACAAGTGTCACAAGTATCAAGCAAAACATACTACCATGATGACGACACTAAGAAGACACTTAAAATGCCTCAAACACTTGATCTGAAGGAAGAGGAATGGCTAACTAAAGTTAAGAACCTCTTGCCACCTGAAAGAAGCATTCAATCTAAGGTTTTAGGAGAGAGAGCTCCCCTATATCACCCTTAGGAGCGCTGGCGCTCCCCTATAAGGTGTTAGGGAGCGCTATAATACCAAACAACCCCTCTAAGGGAGAACTATAATACCAAACAACCCCTCTGAGGGAGCGCTATGGATTTTTAGAGCATTGGCACCCCCCTTGAGCCTACTAGGGAGCGCTATAGTGCCCTGATGCCCCTTTTGAGGGAGCACTATCTAATCTGGGTAGCAGTTGATCTGTTGAGGAGAATAAGGGGAAGATCTTTCAAGTTTGGAAGGCAGTTGCATTCGAATTCTTGGCTCAACCATGATCTTAGGAGAAGATCCCTGATCTAAGGAGGGAATCCCTCAACTTAGCCTAAAGATACCTCAAGAGGTTAGGCCTCTCTAAACCTATATAAGTAGGCTCTATCATGGTGAAAAGGAGGAAGAATTAGAAGCATGAAACCTATTATCTCATAGGAAACATACAGTGAACTGGAGGAAAGTAATCAGTAAAGTTGTTGTCATCCGGGTCATGGATCTTTTGAGCAAGGGTTAGACAAAGGGGACTTGACGAAGTTGTCGCATTCGCATCTATGGTTGTAAGCTACTTCTGTCATTGTTCTCATTAATATGATATGCTTGGCCTGTTTCTTTCTAGTTTGTGTTTAATCTCACATGAACTTGTCTATGATAGATAGATCTATTTCAAGTTAATATCAATAGAGTAGGAAGTGGTTGTACTATTGTTTGTCTACAGGGCTCATCGAGGAGCGAAATATTGGAGCTCGACTCAGAGCGTGCAGGGACAAATGCTGGTAAAAGGTACTTCTTTTCTCCTTCCTCCTCATGCATTAGTTTGTATAGATCTGAAAGGAAGTCAGTGTCCACGTTAAGCGTCTTCTGTCTTAAGAGTTAAGAGTCTAGCTCTCAAGAGGAGATCTACCTATCCGCAGGGAGATTTTCCTTCAACAGAAAGGTGGTTTAAATCCTTTCTCGGGTGAATCCATGAAGATAGATAATGATTTTCCCATTGGGTGCATGTGGAGGTTTGTGGTAGAAGATTTTTGATAAAAAAATTAGTCAATAAAATTTGTTGTTTAAAATAAATGAACTAACTTTTAGTTAATTTTTTTTTGAAAGTTTAAATAACTCTCAGTCAAAAAAAAATCATTATCTCATCATTTTTTTCAACTGAAAGTTTTGGAGAAAAATTGAATTGATTATTTCTTTAGTTAAAAAATAAGCAAAATTTCGATGGAAAATTTCTTTCGACCAAAAAGTCTTTTGATTGAAAACCTCTTTCTATCAAAAATATTAGTCAACTATAAAATAGAGAAGCACTTTTTATCGAGGGTTCTTCAACCTTGCAAGGTATGAACCTTGGCATATCTCATACAAATGCCATCAAATGTGACACCATTACATTGAACATCAAATTTACTTTCCTCCATATAATAATTTTCCAATTTTATTAGGATTTTCTATGATTTCCCAATTTTATTAGGATTTCTATGTGTGTGGACACACTGAAAAATAAGAAACAAATAGTAAAGAATTACTACAACCTTTATAGATAGTTTGGTGTATTTTTTTGCCAAATTGATAATTTAATATTAAAAAATTTGAAATTTATAATCATTTTTCATTATCCATGCCTGCATTTTTTTAAAGAAGGTACGGTTAATAATATGTAGATTTGACCTATTGAAATCCAATAAAAAAATCATAAAAATTATAAGTTAACGAAATTCTTTGCTAGTCATATTTTTGTTACAAATTGAAAATCAAACTACACACGAATTGTGGTTATAAGTTACGATCATTAAATGTTCAACTAGTAAAAATAATATTTCTCCATTGCCAACAAACAAGCAAAATACTAATAAATAGTCATGGATTCACCCTCCTTATGTTTATTTTTACTTCTTTTTGTTCTTCCAACTCTTATGGAATTTTTTCTTACTTTTAGGTTAATCTTCATAGTGTCTTATATTCTACATTGCCTCCTCTAATGTTTGGTTCAAAGACAAATTTGATTATTGTAGATGGTTCTCAATTTTTCAAAAAGTAATTAATTTTCAACTTCTCATCATTGCCTCCTTTAATGTTTGGTTCAAGAAAAAATTGATTATTGTAGGTGGATCCCAATTTTTTCAAGAAGTAATAAATTTTCAACTTCTCATCTTTATGTACTTGAGACACTTTAAAATTTTAAAAACATCTCTCATACTCATCAATAGGTGTATGTCTTTGCTTGAGGTCATTACTTAAGGATATATGTTGCACTGTAGTTGGAGCTTATTTAATAGTTTAGTGTATTGTGGAACAAAGTGGTCTTGGAATTGGAAAAGATGGAACCATCTTGGAAAAATCATGTCACGATACTCTAGATGATAAAAGAAAGAGTGTACCACATTATATAGATCATCTCAATGTTGGATAGGGTGAAATGGTAGTGTGTCAACCTCTTCAATATTAAGATTGATGTAGACCCTTGCATCAGTATATTGAGTTGACACTACTAGTTGGTAGTTCTACCACAACACATGAGAGATTTCACTAGGATGCATGGTTAAGTTCAACATGCATTCTTCTTTTTGCAAGTCTCGATGGATTTGAAAATATGTTTTCATTCTTCTAATATAATCATCTATGGAGTCTCTATCCATTGTGCTAATGAAATGAGGTAGGGGTATTTTGACATTGATGTGGAGACCATGTGGAGTAGAGGGATAGGATGGTTGAAGGGTGGCTTGAAAAGTATAAATATTATCTTGCATAGTCATCTCATGATTCTCCTTCATATTTTCTACTGCTATAATGGTGTTTTATGGGAGGTGATCCCTTTTTGGAATGATATTATTGTGGAACCTTAATTATTGGGCTAAAGGTTATCCCACAATCAAAGATATATAAAAAAAAAAACAACACAAATGAGGGTATGGAATATGCCTCAAGGAGGGATAGAGTTGTGGATTGTAGGAATCAAGATTTATCAAAGACAAGGGATTGATGTTCAAACAAATGTAGACCTATGGTTCTAACACCAATCGATGTAAACCAACACTAACTAATAATATATCATATGAACATGAGAACACAAACTAAACATATCAATCCAATACATAGAAAAATCAAATGAATAACGCATGCTTTGCATTCCTTTTGATTCCTTTATTTATATATAAGTCAAAAGGTATGAGGAAAGTGATGAAATCTGACCTCATCTCATAACTAACATAAACGTTCATTAAGGAACTAGTCAAAAACATAATTGGTCATGACACTAGATTCATGATATTGTTGATTAAGGTTGGTTGTCATTGATGTCAACCCTTGAAGAAAGCCCCATAGCACAAAGGTTTGGGTAATGGAACCAATATTGTTTGATGTAAATATGACTCATTATTGTT
>JZKD02S1604455.1:33503-79981 GCA_000966675.3 Picea glauca | reverse complement strand
AAATGAATACAGATATATATTATTAACACAAAGATACAATGAACAATAACAGAGATACAATAAAACTTGGCTTCTGTTCAATAAGGAAATATGTTGAAACTGTAAAATGTAGACTAAAACAAGCTTGCTAGAATGGTGGTGGCTTATCTCTGAGAAGGGATGTGATGGTTGTGCTCATTCACAAGAAGATGAGGAAAATGAGGCTCCAAAGGAATTTTTACATTAAACATGAATTCCAAAACCCTAGACATCCAAAAACCTAACCCTAGGAGATGAAGCACCAAAAGTCATGTGGGGCCAGTTGGGGTAAGTTGGTACATCAACTTCCTGGGGTCGTAACTTTTGCATACGATACCCATTTTAGGAGCATGATAGCCCATTGGAAAGGTCTATCGGAGGACTAAAAATTATGTAGTTACACTTTGAATTTGTCTACAATGTGATTGTGTCAGGCCCAAAAAATGCTATTTAGGCCCTCAAAATGGCCCCATAAATTTGTGACCCAGAAAGATAGAAAAAAAACTACTAAGATGAAAATTGAAACTACCAAGATGACATTTGCATGTGATCCAACTGGAATAGGTGGGAGGCCACCAATATCCACCTGGATCAATCCTCCCCCCTTAGGAAGCAATGGTCTCCATTGTGTTGAATTCCCCCATCAAATGAGGAAATTTCTTTTGAATTTGGCCCCAGGTGAGCCACTTTCCTTGGTGCAAGAGTTTCCCTGCTTTGACATCACGGTAAAGTTGAAACTTCTATTGGCGAGTTCCCTTGACCTATGTTTCCACGATATGATCAATTGATTCTCATTCCATGTAGTCAGGGTTGAGCTCTATTGGGGTCAACTGTTATGCTACCTCTGAAGTGTCCAATAATGGTGGAAAGTATGGCCAAAGGAGGTCTACATTAAACATTGGGTGGAAGCCAAGGAAGGGGGGAATGTTGATCTCAAAAACAAATTCACCCACAACCTTGGTGATGGTATAAGGTCCACAACAGAGTGGATGAATCTTTCGATAGGGAACTGCAAGGCGTTCTTTCTACAAGTGAAACCAAACTTTATCTCCCACCTGAAACTTGTGTGGCACCCAATGTTGATCATGGCATTGCTTGTACTTGGAATTGGACTTCTACAAAATATTATGAACCTATTGGTGGATGTGTTGGATTCGCTCAATGAACCGAGTAGCTTTGTCGGCTTCAGTTTGAGCATGGGAAGAGTCTACCTGGGTGGCCACAAGGGGTGGTGCAACATCCATGGGACCCAATGGTTTAAATACTAACCCCACCTGAAAGGGGTTGTGGTCGGTTGAGATATGCATGGCTCTGTTGTAACTGTGTTGAACATAAGGAATAATCTCATACCATGTGCAGGGATGCTTGGAATTGTACATGTCCATGATATGCATGATCATCTGGTTGATGACTTTGGTTTGGCCATCCATCTAGGGGTGGAAGATAGTGGATTTGGTGAGCTTGGTGTCCAACAGTGACTAGAGGCTTGACCAAAATGTGTTGAGGAACCAACTGTCCCAATATGATATGATGGTTTTTGGTATCCCAAAATGCACCCACACTCATTCAAAGAAGAGCTTGGTAGTGGCCTCTATTGGGATGCTCTTATTATAGGCAACCAAAATCATCATTTTAGAAAAATGATCAACCACCACAAAAATAGTCATTTCCTTTCTTGGTTGATGGAAGTCCCAGCATGTAATCCATTGAGATGGATTCCCATTGCATTTCAAGAGTAGGAAGAAGGGTGTACATTCCTTGTTTCTTAATGTCCAGTTTGGAAATGACGCACGCAGTGAAGGACCTGATATACTTGTTGACATTCTTTCAAATTTTCGACCAATATAAATGTTGTTACAACATGACCACTATCTTTTCTACGTTGAAGTGTCCTTCCACCCAACTATAGTGGGATTCCCAAATCATCTTCACTCGCTCTCTTGAGGGAATGCAGAGATGGCCCAGATGGCACAACAACCCATCCTAAATATGGAAATCAGTGACAAATTTGTTTGCACCCAACACCTAGTATGTGCCAGCTAAATCAAGACCTCTCTCATAGTGTTGGAACCATCAAAACATATCATGGCCATGGGATTTTAGCACTGTGGTGAGTGCTACAACTAGAGGGCGACTGAGGAAATCAATGATGTAGTTGGTTCTTTCTATCTTATACTTGATGTTGAGATGGAACTGTTGCAATTATTTGGACCACTTTTGATGGTGGTCATTATACAATTTTACTTGAGTCTGCATGAACTGCAACGGCTTATGATCGGTGTGGATCATTGTCTCCTTCCAAAGAATGTAATTCCTCCATTGGCAGTAGGCTTGCATAATGGAGTACATTTATTTTTCATAATTATGGTACTTACAGATGAAATATGATAGTGTCTCACTATGATAGGCCACAGGGTGCCCATGCTAAGTGAGAAGTGTGCCCACAACATAGTCTGAAGCATCTGTTTTGATATCAAAGGGCTATTGCAGGTTGGGTAATGAAATAAATGGGGTTGAGCACAAGAGTTGCGTCAAATAATTAAACACTTGTTGTTTTGATAGGCCTCATGTGAAATTTTCCTTACCACCACCCCTGGTTACTTGGTTGAGGGCCCATGCAATATGGGAGAATCCCAACATGAACCTGCAATAGAAATTGGCAAGGAATAAAAAGATTCGAAGCTCGGTGAGTATCATTCGATATGGCCAGTCAGGAATGAACTGGATCTTGGTTCGATCCACATGCACCCCATGCTCATAAAAAATGTAGCCTATGTACTGGACCATGTCCATACCGAAGGAGAATTTTTCCATATTTACATATAGATTGTGCTTCCGCAGAGTGTGCAAAACCTGTTGAATAGGCTGCAAGTGTTCCACCCAATTATTGTTGTAGATCAGGATATCATCCAAATACACCACCACAAAATAATTAGTGAAAAGCCATAAGATATTGTCCATAATCCTCATGAAAGTTATTGGGGAATTCGTCAAACCAAAGGGCATGACCAACCATTCAGAAATACCTTCTTTGGACTTGAAGGTAGTTTTCCATACATTTGTTTTCTCTATTGGGACTTGATGGTATCCAAACTTAAGATCAATCTTATTGAGTTATTTCCCCCCCCTTGAGCTAGTCAAGGATATCATAGATTTAGGGAACTGGGCATCAGTTCCTAACTGTGATTTTATTTAGGGCCTGATAATTGATGTAGAGTCACCAGGTCTTGTCTTTCTTCTGCATAGATGCAAATGGTCTTCTACACGGTGATGAGTTGGGTCAGATATGCCCATTTTGGAGCATTTCTTAGATCTAATGCTTGATATCCTCATTTTATAACAAAGAGCAGTGATAGACTGGCCCATTGGGTAGTGGTGTGTCAGGGGTCAGATCGATTGGATGCTTGACTTGACAGTGTAGAGGTACCCAAGTGGGTTAGGAGAAGATGTCTATGTATTCTTCCAAGAACTTATCTACTTTATTCTGCTACATGAAGAGTTCGGTCATAGAGGACATGGATGTGGTTGCAACCTTCCACTCACTTTAAGAGAAAATCACAAAGAAGAAAAACTTCTTGGTCTGAGAGATGACCTTCCTACATTTCTTGGAAAATATTAGGGAAATGTCAATAGGTGGGACTACCTTTGGTATCCTATACAATTTCCTATTCAAAGTAATAATAGCACTACAAGACCTAGGCTCATATACAACATGGCGTTTACATAAATAAGGTTTTCCCAAAAGAACATCACAAACTTCAAGGGGAGAAACATCACACAATACCTCATCTTTGAAGGGCTTGATGTCGTAGGATAGGCGACATTGTTGGTTAATGCGAAGATCACTTCCTTGGTAGAGCCATCCAATGGTGTATGGATGTGTGTGTGGCATTGTTAGCAGGGCCAACTGCTTGATGACTTTGCTGAGATGAGGTTCTTCCAGATACCACTGTCAATGATGAAGTGCAGTGGAGTACCCTTCACCCACATATTTGAATAAAAGAGTCACTCTCCTTCCTCTAGCTCATCAGGTTCACTAGGATGGATCTTGGTGGTAGCAAGGGTGGCACTAGGTTCCGCGTCAATAATCTGTCTCCCCTTTTTTGTTTCTGACTCTGAGTCAAAACCTATATCTGATTCATAGGTTTTCACCTCTGCCACCAATGACTTCTTTAAGCGACAATCAACAATGTTATGTTTGGGGCTATTATGGAATTCGCACCACTTCCCGGTATCTTTCTTCGTCATTCCATTGTCCTTCTTTGTTTGAGGCTTAAACTGGTTTTCCTAAAGATTTCCATATCTTCTCTTCCATTTGTTCTATGGGTTGGGGCTGCCCTTTCCCTACTTCTATTGTGAGGGGTTCCCAAACCCAAACTACCCCATATTTTCCTTAATCTTCACCTCAATTTTGACAACATATCGATAGGCCGAGCCCAAGGACGATATGTACATAAAATTAATTTTTGTCTGGATATATCTATGCATACTTTCGTGGTACTTGAGCACTAGATTTTTCTCAGAATATTTGATACCCATCTTGGTGCACAAGGTATGGAAGATATTTGTGAACTCTGGAACTATTTGGTCCCTTTCCTATTGTAGTGTGGTCCATCTTGTATACAAATCGTCATAACTTCCAACAGGGTAGTATTATTCCTTAATAACATTCCTGAAAGACTCCCATGTGAGTGTGACTATAAATAGTGAGGGTTCCTTTGTTTCCTTTTGCTCACATAAATTCTCCCACCAATCTTTGACATGGGGGATGGATTTGAGGAGTGAAAATGTAATATTTTCTCTATTGGATAAGTTATGGACAAAAAAACACCCTTCTAGTAGATTCAACCATTTGTCTACAACATCTACGTCTATCAAACCTTCAAATATAGGAATATCAAATTTGATATGTACATTGAAGGGGATAGTGCCTCCACTCGAGGAAGATTCATTGTTTGTTGGTAGCCATCGAAGGATTTGTGCAAAACTATCCATCATCTTGTTCCTCTGTTGCTCGAGGGATTCCTCGAGAAACAGTTTGAAAGGATATCATGCCCCGTCATCTTTATTTTCTCCCACCATGGAAGGTCTCTTAGGCATGTGAGAGCCCTTATCCTCAGGAGAAACAAGCTCGAGACCCAACTCTTTCTACCCTGACCTCGTCGGGGGCATGCATTAAGAATAACAAGGAGCAAACTGCTTTGATACCATTGATTCATATTTTATGAGCATAACGAAATGAATATATATCTATATTATTAAAACAAATATACAATGAACAATAATAGATATACAATAAAACTTGGCTTCTGTTCAATAAGGAAATATGTTGAAACTATAAAATGGAGACTAAAACAAGCTTTCTAGAATGGTGGCAGCTTATCTCTGAGAAGAGATGTGATGGTTGCACTCATTTGCAAGAATATGAGTACAATGAGGCTCCAAAGGAATTTTTACATTAAGCATGAATGCAAAAACCCTAGACCTCCAAAAACTTAACCCTAGGAGATGAAGTGTCAAAAGTCATGTGGAACCCGTTGGGGTAAGTTGGTACATCAACTTCTTGGGGTCGTAAATGTTTCATACAATCTCCGTTTTAGGTGCATGATAGCCCATTGGAAAGGTCTATCCAAGGAATACACATTATTCCATCACATTCTGACTCCATCTACATTGTGACTATGGTGGGCCCAAAAAAACATTGTTTAGGCCTTCAAAATAGTCCTTGAAGTTTGGGACCCGAAAAGCTAGAAAGAAACTACCGAGATGAAAACTAAAACTGCCAAGATGACATTTGTATGTGATCTAGTTGGAATAGGTGGGTGGCCACCAATATCCACTTGGATCAAATTTCCATTTGGCTCTTTTTTCATTTTCCTATGTCCATTTGTTCATTTTTTCTCCATAATCGCTCCTATGAGCTTGGAAAACATTGGGTTGATCATAATGATTTCATAGTTTCTTGGGTTGTTTTTCCGCCTCCTTTGAATATGAGAAAAATGTGAGCCATTTCCAAGATTTTTGGGAACCCTTTTTTGACCATATTATTGAGGCTTGTGACGTGTCAACTAAGGGAATCATTTCCCTATTTTAGGTTTTTTGGTTGCAACACTTCAATGTATTTAGATTTTCTCAAAGCCACTTTTTTATACCCTCCTACATGTACTCTTTCATGAAGACTTAATCATCTATGATGGTTTATGATGATTTCTCTCTTCACTGTATTTTCATATGGATTTCTCACATGCGATAACCATTGGGATGGTGTGATATCATTAATTACCACTTGTTTTAGGGTACGTACTTCCCTACAAAAACATATTTCAAGTTTTATTTTTCCATCTTCAACATTTCCTTTTGTATTAATCTAACCAATTTACAATTTTTCTTTTTCAAAATCAACCCACATATAGTGGGATTCTCCTTTCTCTTGTCTCTCATGTGAATTTCCCTTGTCTCCCTACCCTCTTTGTTGAGCCATCGATATATTGGAAAATTCTTTGGCATTGCCCTTCCTTTCCCTAGTTCTTAGTTTTTCAATGTGCCAATGCTATATGGATTGCCTCCATTATCTCTTTCCATAGATTTGTTGTTAAGTTGGTTTCATTCATGAAACCTGCTTGGGAGTTTATTCTTTCAACTTTTTCTCCAAATATTTATAATTTTCTACATTCTCTGTGGTAGAAACTATTGTTTTTTGTGGTATTTGTGTATAGTTACATTGTCTCCCCAACCTCCACTTTATCTACTTCATATATACAAATAAAATGCCATGGTTTGAAAACATATCCTTGTGAAAATTATAGGTTATGGAAGATTATATCTTTTCTATGATTGTTTCTAAAATAATTATATAATCTACTACACTTTGGCCATTATCATGTGTGTGACACCTAGCCTCCCCTGACGCTTTCCACCACTCAAGTCCATTATATATTATGATGTTGTGTTCATTTCACAAGTATAGGATATATTTGACAAAGCGCATGGCTTCCTTGTTGCAATATGTTAATTCCCTTTTCTAAATACCCTCATCTTCAATGAAACATAGGGGTCATGTGCTTTCTATAAAAATGTCCATTTGGATGTTCTCCATTCCCCTATTAAATTCCCCCATTGTCATTATGTCCAATTTTCTTTAAATTCTTCTATGTCCCTTAGTAGGTGGTGATATGACTCTTCACCATTTAGTCCTTATTTCCTATAAAATTATGATTTTGTGGTGGGAAAATAGTGTGTTTCCAAGAAGGTGTTAGTGCTTCCTTATTGTATTTTGAACTAGTCACAATGATTTTTTTTGTTAGTTTTATTCAACTTTATGTTGTCTTTCAACTTGTGCTTTTTGATGCATGCAATCCCCCCATGTCCTTTATGATTACTTAATACCTAGTTTCATGATGACCATAGTTTATGGCCCTTAATTTTTTGAATTATACAACTTGTTTTCATGAGTGTCAACTAATACTATCATTTCATGCCCTTCTACTTGTGGCTCCAAATTGTGAACCTATTCCAAGGGTAGCTCCTACAATTCCATGCCACTAACTTTTAGTTTTCATTGGAATCACTTGGGCTGTGACTCTCTATTTTTGAATTGTTCCTCTAAAATATTCAATCTCAACTTTATTGTTCCAAAGGATGACCCACTTGCCTTGGTTCCTTTCTTCCTTCACTAAGGTCCACTCTCTTCTTCTTTCCTCTAGTTGGTGGGTGTGAGATTATCATGAATGAACCATTTGGACCCTTATAACCTTGTTCATTCTTTATCAAAAGATTTGAGCTTTGTCTCATTCATTACAAAGTGTGATGTTCAATGGTCTTTATATATATTCTTGAATCTATTGTTTTCCCATCCTTTCCACTATATGTGTTAGGCCCACCCATGTCGTGATATCTATCAAGAAGACTACAAATGTTTATGGTATGTCTTCATCGCCATTTCTTTCCTTCACTCCTTTGATTATAATGTTCTTGGATCTACTTGATTCTCATGTAATAATGCACCTCATTTCCTTTGATGTAACCATATTTCTTTCCTTTCCCTCTCCAAGTTGAGTGCTTGCTATATTTACCCAAGTTATATGATTTTTGAGTTGTTCCTTGAACTTGGTTTATACTTATTCAACCCTAACTATTAGTGTCTCCATTTCCTCAATCATTATCTTTTCTTATATAATCTCTCCCTCCTTAGGAGACTACACCCTCTCTTCTTGAGAGTGATCTTATTCCACTTCGTTTGGTGTTTTCTTAAATGTTGGTTTACTAGCTCAATTCTTTTGAGATATATTTCCATGTTTTGGATGACCTTTTGTTTATCTTGTCTTTGCATTCTAAGTAGTCGATTGTATAAATCCACATTTCCCATCATGATTTGCAGGTCATGAATAATGTTTAGTTGTAGTGCATCCATGATCTAGATTTATGATAGGAACAAACTGAATAACAGACCGAATACAATAACATAGAGATATGAAGAACAACAACATATATCCAGTGAACAATATCTTCTATTGAATAAATGAAATAGTTTGAAACTGTAAAACTGCAGAACTAAAAACAACTTGCTTGAATGGTGGTATCTATCTCTGAGAAGAGATGTGGCTTCTATGCACATCCGTCTAAGAAAAATGATTACAATGAGGATCTAGAAACCTTTTTAACATTAATCTTGAATGCCAAAACCCTAGACATCCAAAAACCTAACCCTAGGAGACGAAACGCCAAAATTTATGTGCGCCCTGATGGGTAACTTGGTACCTCAACTTCCCAGGGTCGTAACTTTTGCATACGACCTTCTTTTTAGGCACGTGATAGCCTATTGGAAAGGTATTTTCAAGAACTACAGATTATGTCGTCAAACTCTGACTATGTTTACAGTTTGACTATGGCAAGCCAAAAATCACTGTTTGGGGCCCCAAAACGACCTTGGAAGTATAGAAAGATGTGCTGACATGAAAAAATACAAAATAAGTCAGTTGGATTAGGTGGGAGACCGCCAGTCGCCACCTAGAATATGTGTAGGGCTTCAAACAACCCCGGAAGTGTAAGAACCACAATTACAAAGAAGTATAGAAGAACATGTTGAATTGAAAAATGTCAAGAGGAGTCAGTTGGAATAGGTGGGTGGCCACCAATATCCACCTAGATCAGTCCTCCACTCTTATGAAGCAATGGTCTCCATTGCATTGAGTTCCCCCATCAAGTGAGGAAAATTCTATTGAATTTGGCCATGAGTGAGCCACTTTCCTTGGTGTAGGAGTTGTCCAACCTTGACAACCCGATAAAGTTGGATTCTCTATTGGCGAGTGTCCTTGACTTGTGTCTCCACTATATTATTAGTGGATGCTTGTTCCATGTAGTCAGGGTTGAGCTCTGTTGGTGTCAGTTGTTCTGCGATCTCCGAGGTGTTCAATAATGGTGGAAAATATGGTCGAAGGAGGTCCACATTGAACACTGGGTGCAAGCCAAGGAAGGGTAGAGTGTTGAGCTCAAACGTATTGCTACCCATAGCCTTGGTGATAGTGTAGGGCGCATAGAAAAGTGGGTGGAGATTTTGATGGGCCCCTGTAAGGCGCTCTTTCTACAAATGTAACCAGAATTTGTCTCCCACCTAAAAATGGTGTGATACCCTATGTTGATCATGGCACTTCTTGTACTTAGAAATGGATTTCTGCAAAATCTCATGGACCTATTAGTGGATGTGTTGAATCTACTCAATGAATTTGGTGACTTTGTTGGTCTCAGTATGAACATGGGAATATTTAGTCTGTGTGGTTGCAAGAGGTAGTGCATCATCAATGGGACCCAAGGGTTGGAATCCCATCCCCACCTGAAATGGGCTATGGTTGGTGGAGCTATGGAGAGACCTGTTGTAACTGTGTTGAACATAGGGAATACTCCCATCCCATGTATGAATATGTTTAGAGTTATACACGCGTAAGATGTGCACAATCATCTGATTAACGACCTCTATTTGGTCATCGGTTTGGGGGTGGAAAGCAATGGATTTAGTGATCTTGGTGTTCAAGAATGACTAGAGACTCGATCAAAATGTGTTGAGGAACCTGGTGTCCTGATCGGAGATGATGGTCTGTAGTATCCCAAAATGGACCCACACTTGTTCAAAGAAGAGCTTGGCAGTATCTGCCACTGTGATTCTCTTCTTGCAGGCTATGAGGATGGCCATCTTCGAAAAATTATCAACTACCACAAATACACAATCATTACCTTTCTTGGTGGATGAAAGGAAAGACATGTAATCCATCGATATCGATTCCCAAGGCTTCTTGGGAGTAGGAAGAGGGGTGTATAATCATTTCTTCTTGATGGTTGGCTTGGAAATGGAATAGACAGTGAAATATCTAATATACTTGTTGACGTCCTGTCGAAGTTTTGTCCAATAAAAATGTTTTGTTAGAACGACCACAATTTTCTCCACGCCAAAATTTCCTTCCATCCAACTGTAGTAAACCTACCAGATCACCTTTTCATGCTCTCTTGTAAGTACATAGAGATGGACCAAATGGCATAACAGTCCATCTCAAATGTGAAAATTGATGAAATTTGTGCCTATACCAAAGAGTTGATAGGTGGTGGCGAAGTTTGGATCTTTCTAATAAAGTTGGGGACACTCAGATGACTCATATCCAAAGGAATGGAGCACGGTGGTGAGTGCAGCCATGGGAGGTCAACTGAGGCATTTAGGGACATGATTTGTGCTCCCTATATTATAATTGATGTTGAGATGGAACTGTTGCAGGTAGGTGGACCACTTCCGATGGCGGTCATTCTACAACTTCTCCTGTGTCTGTATGAACTGCAAAGGCTTGTGATCAATGTGGATGATTTTCTCATTTCCCAGAATGTAATGTTTCCATTGAAGACAGGCTTGTACAATGGAATACATTTCCTTGCCATAGGTGGGTTATTTCCGGACAATATATGAGAGTGTATCACTATTGTATGCTACTGAATGACCGTGTTGAGTGAGAACTATGCTACAACATAGCCAGATGCATCAGTATCAATATCGAATGGTTGTTGCAGATAGGATAAGGAGAGTACTGGATCTGACCACAAGTGATGTTTCAGATCATAAAATTCTCATTGTTTTTCCTTCCCCCACACAAACATTTCCCTGCCACCACCCTTGGTCATATGGCTAAGGGACCATGAAATATGGGAGAATCCCAACACAAATTGTTGATAGAAATTGGTCAGTCCCAAGAAGCTCTGAATCTCAGTTAGTGTGGTCTGGGTTGTCTAGTCATGGATGACTTGGATCTTAGTTGGATCAACATGTACCCCATGCTCATCAACAATGTATCCCAAGTGTTGGACCTTTTTCATGCAAAAAGAGTATTTTTTCGAGTTTGAATATAGCTTGTTCTACCACAGAGTTCTCAAAACCTATTGAATATATTGCATGTGCTACTCCCAAGTTTTGTTGAAGATGACGATGTCATCCAAATATAACACCACAAAATAGTTGGTGAAGGGTCTCAAAACATCATCCATCAACCTCATGAAAGTGGTTGGTGCATTTGTTAAGCCAAAGGGAATGGCCAACCATTCGAATAGACCTTCTTTAGATTTGAAATTTGTCTTCCATACATCATTTGGTTTGATGAGAACCTAGTGGTATCCAGAATTTAGGTCAATATTGTTGAAGAACTTTTCCCCCTTGAATTGGTCAAGAAGGTCATCAATTTTGGGAATTGGGTGTTGGTTCATGACTGTGATTTTGTTTAATTCTCTATAATCAATGTAGAGCCACTAGGTCTTGTGTTTATTTTGTACCAGTACAATCAAGATCCCACAAGGGGAGGATTTGGGTCTGATGTGCCCCTTTTGAAGCAACTCTTGGATCTAACACTTGATTTCATAATTTTCCATCAAGGAGCGATGATATATTGGCCCATTAGGCAGAGGTTCATTAAGGGTTAGATCAATTGGATGATTGACTTGACAGTGTGTTGGTACCACGGTGGGTGAGGAGAAGAGGTCTATATACTCTTCCACAATCCAGTCCACTTTCTTCTACTGCAAAGAGAGGCTATGTGTAGAGGCCACAGATGTGGTGGTGACCTTCTTCTTACTATCAGAACAGATCACAAAGAAGACGAACTTATCGGTCTGTGAAATGACCTTACTGCATTACTTAGCATAGATTAAAGAAATAGCGGTAGGAAACACTACTGTGGTATCCTATACAATTGTCTATCCAAATTAATAATAACACTGTGGGGTCTAGACTCATACAAAACATGTCTCTTCCAAAACTATGGTTGTCCTAAAATAAGATCACAAACTTCAAGGGGATAAATATCACACAATACCTCATATTTGAAAGGCTTGATGTCATAGGGTAGACAACCCTGTTGGCTAACACATATATTTATTACTTAGTGAAGCCAACCGATGGTGTAGGGTGTGGGTGTGGTTCCATTAGCAGGTCCAGTTTCTTGAAAACCTCTATTGAGATCATCTTCTTCTGATTATTGCTATCGACAATAAAATGAAGTAGAGCCCCCTTTACCCACATCTATGAGTGAAAGAGGCTTTCCCCTTTTTGTGGTTCTTCTGGTTCACTTGGTTTTTCTTTGGTGGTAGCGATAGTGGCACTAGGTTCAACATCTATAACATGCTTCCCTCCTTATGGATTTGATTCAGAGTCATAATCGACCTCTGACTCAGAATCTTTGATTTCAGACATGAGTGACTGTTTGGAGCAACATTGTTCAGTGTTGTGCCAAGGAATTTTATGGTATTCACACCATTTTCTCGTGTCCTTCTTTGACTTCTCATTACCCTTCATGTGTTGCGGCTTGGACTAGTTTTCCTAAGAGTGGCCATATTTTCTTTGTCTCTTGTTGTGTGGTTTGGGGCCACATTTTCTATTCTTCGGTTGTGAGGAGTTTGCAGATCCAAAATATCACCCCTTCCGCTTAAATTTATGCTCAATCTTGACAACATATCTATAAGTTGTACCCAATGATGTGATGCCCAGAAAATCTCTTTTTGTTTGAACGTATCTATGAAAACAATTGTGGTATTTGAGCACTAGATGTCACTCAGAGTCTTTGATACCCAATTTTTTGCATAGGGTATGGAAACTATTGGTGAAATATGGTACTCTCTGGTCCCTTTCCTAATGTGGGGTGGTCCATCTAGTGTACTGGTCCTCGTATATTCCAACAGGGTAGTATTTTTCTTGAATGGAATCCATGAAAGAATCCCATGTGGGGGAGACCAAAAATATTACAGATTCCTCTATGGCCCTTTTCTTAGAGTAAGTATCCCACTAGTCCTTAACATGAGGAATGACCTTGAGGAGTGCAAAAGTAATCTTTTCCCTATCGAAAAAACTGTGGACTGAAAAATACCCTTCGAGCAGATTCAACCATTTATCTACAACATCCACATATATCAGTCCTTCAAATAATGGAATATCAAAATTTCCCTGTAGCTTGAAGAGGGTTGCATGGTCGCTTGATGAAGATGCTTCTCCTGTGGGAAGCCACTGAAGGATCTATGAAAATTTGTCCATCATTTCATTCCTTTGTCACATAAGGTCTTCCTCGAGCAACATTTTAAAAGGATCTCTTGCTCCATCATATTTATTTTCATCCCCCATGGGTTGTTGTTGAGTTTGACACAGTCGATCTTGTAAAGGATCGACTAGTTTGAGTCCCAACTTCTTGTACCCAAATCTTTTCAAGCACATGCATGGAGAAAAATAAATGAAGAGCAGACCGCTCTAATACCACTGATATGGATTTATGAGTGGAACAAAGTGACTAATAGACTGAATACAATAACACAGATATATAGAGAACAACAAAAGATATCCAGTGAACAATATCTTCTATTTAATAAATGAAATAGGCTAAAATTGTAAAGCTTCAGAACTGAAAACAACTTGTTTGAATGGTGGTAGTTATCTCTAATAAGATATGTGGCTGCTACATGCATCCGTCTGAGCATAATGATTACAATGAGGCTCTAGAGGAATTTTTAACATTACTCATGAATTCCAAAACCCTAGACATCCAAAAAGATAACCCTAGGAGATGAAACGCCAAAAGTTATGTGGGCCCTGATGGGTAAGTTGATACCTGAACTTCTCGGGGTCGTAACGTTTTCATATGAACTCCATTTTAGGAACGTGATAGCCCATTGGAAATGTCTTTTCGATAAATACACATTACATCATCAAACTCTGACTCCCTCTATAGTTTGACTATGGTAAGCTAATAAAACACTATTTGGGGCCCCAAAACGGCCCTAGAAGTACAAAAGTATGTGTTGACATGAAAACATACAAAATAAGCCAGTTGGATTAGGTGGGTGACCACCAGTCTCTACCTAGAAGATGTGTAGGACTTCAGAAAATTCCAGAAGTGTGGAACCCACAATTACAAAGAAGTACATAAGAACGCTCTGAACTAAAAACTATCAAGAAGCGCAAGTTCGAATAGGTGGGTGGCCACCAATATCCACCTGGATCAATCCACCTCTATTATGAACGATTTAATTTCTTTCTATAAAGCCATATTTTCCACCTTCGATCTTGATTCCTACAAAATGGCAGTAAACTTTCCCTTTTCCCCTTTGTTAATGTTATAAATCTAATTTGCACCCAGCTTGCATACCTGGCCTCTCGCCCTACTAGTTGCCAATTTCTTGAGCCAAGCTCTTCTAAAAAGCCCTATTTTTTTAGCTACACGTGCCCTAGACTTCTATAGCCCGCGTATCAACACATTCATATGCTTGCAGGCATTCTATAGCCCGCGCATACTAACAAAAGCATGAAAAATGGAAAGTTGCAGACGAGAAACAGAGTTTTGGGAAATTGCTAAAACCATTTGACTGCCTATGGCCCGTCATTCAATCAAATAACTACCTATAAAAGAAGGGGTAGGGGTCCCATTTAAAAAAAGAAAGAAGAGTATAGAAAGTTTGCCCAAATTTATCCCCCCTTTGCCCCAATTTCCTGCAATTGTATTGTGAGGTTGAGTAGTTAGTGCATTGTGAAGAGGAGCCCAAGACCAGGTTCGAGGAGCAGTGCCAGTCACATATTGTAAAGTTTACTGTTGTGAAGATTAATACAAAAAGGAATACTTTTTTCATCCCACCATATCATGTGTTCAAATTGTGTATTTATTTTATGATATTGTCACATCTAACCCAACAATTAGTATATGAAATGCATGTTTGCAGCTCTCTGCTTGTCCATGTGTGAATCCATGTTAGCTTTGGGAGGAGACTTGCAGTCAAGGAGCGAGTGAAAGCGAAGGGATCGAAATCAAACAAAGGATTCAAGGTAGAGTCACCTAATCTTGTTTGCACCTTTGTATTGAATGAATGTGGGGTTTTGTGTTGGGAGAATAGGGAAAAGTAGAGGCCTTTAAATGGTCATTTTTTGCATGCATGATTAGATCCCTTAAATGTTAAATCTCTAAGCAGGATTTCCCACTCACATCAGAATTGGCGACTCCACTAGGGATTCTCTAGGGTTCTTTTGGGATTTTTTATTGGGTATTTTGAAATTGGTTTTACTGCCTTTTTATATTTTCTATAAGAAGTTTGAGTGTTCAGGGGTTCTGGTTCTCAATACCAGTCTTCCCTTCTCTTCTTACTAGACTATTTATTTTATGTTTTTAAGAGTCTTAAGAGGCATATGTACCCTATAGTGGAACAACACACATATGCATGCACCCTACCTTTAGTCAGCCCGCATATGTATGCTTGCTGATGAAGTGATAGTTGCGTGTCTGAGAATCCAGGAAATCCTTCTTAGGAAGAGGCAGTCATCCTCTCCCCTGCATAAGTGATCCTTCTCAGGGATATTCTTGGTCCTTCTAGGTCTCTGTTTGAATAGTCAATAGTCGGGTAAAAACCTCAGGATTATCTTTGTTTAGCTAAAGTTTCCTTGCATTTTCTTTGTCTAAGTAAGTTTTTGCACCTTTAAGGGGTTTTGGTTTTCAATACCAGTATCCTCTGCTAAAGCTTAGTTGCTTCTTTTCTTTTTTTGAAATATTTCAGAGGCACACACGGCCTGCAGTGGGCCTTTCCACGTTCATGCATGCCCTGCCCTTCTACATCTTGTGTATGCATGCTAGATGTTAAAGAGACAGTCGCATACCTATCCAGAAAAGTTTTTGGAGGTAGTCCTCCTCCTCCCTGTCAAGTTTTTACTTCCCAAGGTCTTTCTTGTCTGAATGTGGTCTCTGTCATAGCATTTTAGCCTAGGTTTGGACTTTATTACGGCTTTCTTTTTCATTCAAAGTCTTCTTCTATTTCTTTGTGAGGTTTTTTGATGAGATAGTGAGTTAGTCTGATCTGCCTTCTTGGTTGTCAGTATCTCCCCACGGTCAGTGGTTGGACAAAAACTTTTCTTGGCCTTGTATTGTCTTAGTTTTTTTACCATTTTTATTCAAAAAAGGAGAAAGCTTCTAGCTTTAGTTTTTCTTGTTTTTTGAGGCACAATAAAAAAAAGGTAGATTTTTTCTTTGTTTGGTTAAGTAGTCAAGTGTTTGCACAGATAATCAGGAAAAAGTTTATTTTCATAAGTTCTTGGCTGATTGGCTTAGGACAATAAGTAGCTTGTAGTCGAGTGAAAGCCTATTTTTCAGTTTTCTGTCAAAAGATCTTAGAAAGAAATTTTGAAAAGTTGGTTAAAGTAATTTCTTTTTGAAGAAGTAGTTTTAAGCACTTTGCATGTTCTTCTTTTTGTCACTATAAAACATCAATGATTTCATTATCATATCCTATGACTTTAAAAACAACCATTAAAATAAACATTTAAATAAAATCTTTTAGACTTTATGTTTTGTAGGGTACACCAACAAGTCTAGGACTAGAGCCTTGATTTAGGTTGGAGAGGAAACTCTTCAAGGCTACCAAACACAAACATAAGAGTCTGAGCTAGGGAGTGTTCAAAGTCTAGTTACCATGAAATTTTTCTAGGATGCCCCTCTAACACAGGGGATAAATACGAGGTCACGTGAGGAAAGGTAGTGGAGATAACCCCTCCAAAACCGGACCAAGTGTAGTGGGGAACGCATATAGAAGGTTTGTCTTGGGATTCCGTCATTAGAACTTGCCATGGAGCTTCTTGGGTCTCAAATCCATTATAGGTCCTCAGTTGTCTTCCAGAACACTTTCTCTCGATACCTTGGACAGGTTTCGAGCTTGATACCCTGCTCATTACGGTCCACCCAACTGTCGACTGTACCCGCCTAGCAACTGTTCACGAGCTGGAAGCTTAGTTGCCTATCATTTAGTGACTTACATAGGTGACTACAGGAGTATACCACAGTATCTAGGAGAGACATCAGGCCACACTTTGCAGAGTATACCTGGAGGGTGATTCCGTATTCAAGTTGCACTTGCATCGGTAAGTTTCTCTAGTGTTGGTTGTTGTAACTATTCTTCCAACTAGATAGTGACTACCTGTTTTATCTCATAGGAATTTTTTGATAGAGTGTGTTTGTTTCTAAATTGGTTATAAAGGCCTTAGTGTGTCTCTAATCTTCTCACGCAGTGGAGGATCAAGAGCTCCGCCGTTCATGAATGCTTCTTGGCCTACCACTGGTTGATCTGGAGCCACCCCCACCACCACTAAGGCGGAAGCTAGACCATCAAGCGTCGTTTGAAGAAACTAGGCCACGGGTAACTGTGTCCAACCCACCTTTGAGAGAAGAACATCTCATCCCAGAGGAACCAACCATCATTGACCTTGGAGAACAAGCCCTTGGTCCTAACAACCCTTTGATTACGGATCTTTCGGTGCCCGTTTTGGTACAGGTCTATCCTTACGAGAATTTGGAAGTATCCAAAGCAGAGATGGAATCAAATCCCGCAACTTGTTCAGGTAATTCTCATATTCCCTCTACGACTGTCAAAACTGGGGGTGTTACACCTCCTAACCAACCGTCACCAATATGGGCCACTATGGTCTCGACTGCGTCTACTTTGGGCAATGGTCCACTCCCATCTTTGGTGGTGATCACTGCTCCGTTGTCTCAGAGTGCGACAAGTGCTCCGTTCATATACGAAATGCCTGGCTTTGATCCAAATGCTGTCCTTTTTCACTCCACTCAACCAAATCTAAGTCTAGGGGCAGGGAGTTTAAACACTCCTCTGCAAGGGTCCACAGGGGGAATTCCAACTCCTTATAATTCTTTCCTTTACAGAGGAGGTCACATACCTCCTTCGTTCCCTACACTCAGTGGTGCTCACCAGCAATCCGTCGGGCCAAGCACGAACTATGGTTTGTATGGAGTGAGTAATCAAGGACTACCTTCTAATAGTCAGCTGGTAGGTTCGACATAGTTCTCTTTGTTCAGTTCATTTACTAACAATGCTTTCTCTTCTGTTGCTTTCCCCATTGGGGGCAACCCTAGTTATGGACAACTGAATCCTATGCAGGGTACTATTCATGCACAGGGGGAAAAACAAGGAATCCCTTCCCCCCAAGGACCTTGGAATCCTTAGCAAGGATCAACTTCCTCATCATGGATGCCGACAGGAGGAAAACCTTTCCAAATTCATTGGAACCCCGGACAACGTTCAACACCTATGCTCGTCGGGTCGGCAGGGGGCATCCCCTTTCAAAATACTTGGACCAAAATGCAAGCCCAACCTCCTTTTTCCTTCTACGGAAGTCAACTCACAATGCCTCAACAAGAACAGAATTCGTACGCTAGTCGTAGACAAGGTTTTTACTAGAATCTTGGCCAGCAGCCAAACTTTTTTTGGCAACCTGGTGCCAGTCAAAATCTGGGCCCGTTTTTCCATGGTCATAATTAACAGCCCAAACTACCATTCCTGGAAACTTTTCATTTGCCTAACTTAATGAGGCTTTTAAATGACCCCATTTGTCATGATCCATGTTGGCCTCCTATGCTGATCAAGTTGCCTTCAGAAATTCCCAAGTTTGAAGCCAAACCTAACGAAGATCCAGGCGATCATGTGACTACTTTTCATCTCTGGTGCTTGTCTAACTCATTGAAATATGACTTTGTCTAGTTGCACTTGTTTCAATTCACTCTCATAGGGAGTGCTACGAAATGGTACATTGATCTCGATCGCTCAATATACTCTTCCTTTCGAAAATTGGCAATGGATTTCTTAAACCATTTCCAATTACCTGTGAGATACGATGCCGACACTGAATTGCTAGACAACTTTGAGCAAACTAAGGCAATCCATATCTCCGATCACATCCGAGAATGGAGACGGCGAAAGAGTTTGATAAAAGTACCAATCCCACCAAACTTTTTACTGGAGTGGTTCCTTAAATCTTTGGTACCCCAGTTATCCAAAGATGTAGCAACATCGAGAATCTTTTCTAAAGAGGACGCGATAATGAGAGCTCAATAGATTGAGCTGATTTACTCGCAATCTGGCCTACTTTATGAAATCTTGCTAGATGCACCTAGGCCAATTCTTGAAAAAACCAGATAGAGAGTTGGAACACATGCCGATGGTATTTTCAGTTCAAAACAAAATAAGACCGTTGATCCACTGTCAAAACAATTGCAACAATTATCGATACAACAGACAGCGGCCAACCATACCACAAGTCTGGCTGCTCCCCCTACCCAAATGTCAGATGTACATAGCATATAATCGACAAACCTGAATGCCAACCAACAGCCCAACGGGAATAAGAAACAATGAAAGAAGGGTAAGGGGGATAAGAAACCCACCAATAATGATAGCGGGGGAAACATTGAAAATAAAAAGTCAAAGTATCTGTGTAATATGTGCACGAAAGACCACCCAACTTATCAGTTCCCTCGGCTCGCGGAGGCCCAAAATTTATTGGCACAACAACAACCTATTGTGTTAATGAACCCATTCCAACATGGGAAAAATTTAACTCAAGCCTCGACGAGCTCAGAAGGGGGCATTCAAGGACCTCCTCCATCTTCGAGTAATCCTTCATATGTGAATGTGTATATGATGAAAGGTGATGCATACATATCAACTAGAGCGCATGATTATGGAATGCCTAGATACTCTAAGAAGAGTAAAGAAGATGAGATTCCCCCTCTTCCTCTCCAGATTGAGAATACGTTGGGAAAACAATGACACAAATCCAAAAAGGTGTGTTCAAGAAAGCTTCTCATGACCTAAATGCATGGGCTACCTATAACTACTCTATGATGGAGGATTTTTCACAAACCCCTTGTGCGATGTTTTCTTTGGAAGTCCTCTAGAGTTTCCCTTCCCAGAGAAAGTCTCTGTTAGCCGCTTTAGGATCTCCTAAAACTTGTAATTCAGACACGATCATGCTTTATACAACTGACTTAAAACCTCGTCTCCCTTACCACATTACGTTTCAGATAGTAATGGCTTATACCAAGAAAAATTTTACACGGAACATTTTCCGCACAGTGGTTGATGAGGGTGCCTCGACATGCATAATGTCTTTGGCATGTTGGAAGGCCATAGGCCAACACATTTTGTTTCCATCACCAACTCTTCTTACCACTTTCGATGGTCATTCTTTCCGACCACATGGCATCATTCCCTCTTTCCCCATGCAGTTATGGTTGAAAACTGTGTGCATCAAAGTTGAATTAGTTGATGCTCAACTCGACTATAATCTTCTATTAGGAAGGAGTTTGACTTATTCTATGCAAGAAGTGGTTGCTACTATTTTCTGGGTCATGTTGTTTCCACACAAGGAACGGATAGTGAGCATTGATCAATTGTCTTTCTCCCATCCTGACCCTTCATCGGGGGCATCCATGGTCCCGATGATCAACAACCGTCAACCTGACATAATCAATATAAGGGTTGGTTTGTGCCCACCTCTGATGGGTACTTTCGATTACCTGCCCCTTCCCAACAATATTAAGTTCATGTCAAACCAGCCTAAGGTTGAGATTTTTCAAGTCTCGTCATTTCGTATGACTTACTTTCACGATCCATGGACTCTTCCTTCCCCATCAAGCATGATGGAAGGGACATGGCACCATGGCATGGCCATGCCCTTGTCCTTGGCAGAAGTTGCGTACTCTATATTCCAACAAACTTCCGTCGACCCTGATCCGACTCTCGCACAAGATTTAGATTCAATTTCAAAGCCTACATGAGCTCGAGGTTCCCTTGACGGTACTGATTCTTTAGACTTGGTCCTACCCTCTAACGAATAAATCATAGAGGCAATGACCAGTCTAGACAAACACTAGGATGATCTCCATCATAGATCTTACTTCCTCCTAGAGTTAATAAGAATTGAAGAAGGAGAATTCACTTTGAATATGACTAGAGATAGGTATTTTCCTATCAATAACTTGGATACGCACGCAGTTTATGCTGAGCGTAATATGGTAGCCATTGCTGACACAATACCTATTGATATCTCCATAACCCCTGGCGTCACGGAGAATGTCCTCGTCGGAGTTGATTTCTCCCCCGAAGAGATTTGAATCTACACGAATTTATTTAGAGAATTTTGTGACGTTTTTGCTTGGTCTTCTGAGGAATTGTCAGGCATCGATCCAAGAATTGTCAAACATGAAATCACAACTTATCCTGAATCTAAGTCGGTCTGGAAGAAGCTTCATCCAGTCAATCCTAGGAAAGTAGCAGCTATCAAAGATGAAGTAGAGAAACTTCTTAAGGGAGGTTTTATCTACCCCATTCACTTGAATCAATGGGTGTCAAACCTCGTTGCAGTCGATAAGAAACAGGGTATGATTCACATTGTATAGACTTTCATGATTTAAACAAGGCTTTTCCAAAGGATAATTTCCCCACACCATTTATTGACCAGATAGTCAATGAATGCACAGGATGCGAGGCCTTTTCTTTCATGGATGGTTTTTTGGGCTATAATCAGATACAAATCAAACCCGAAGACCAACACAAAACCACTTTCATTTGTCCATGGGGTACATTCTCTTATCAGAAAATGCCTTTTGGTCTGAAAAATTTTGGAGCTACCTTTCAACGAGCCATGTTTTTTTCTTTCCATGACCTCAAACATATAGTTGAGGCTTACCTTGATGACTTAGCATCACGATCTCGTAAGAGAGATAATCATCCTATGCACCTCAGATTCATCTTTGAGCAATGTCGCTACTACCAGATTTGGTTGAATCCAAACAAGTGTAGTTTCTACGTTACGTCAGGTCGTCTGCTAGGTTTCATAGTTTCAACAACGGGGATCATGGTCAATCCTCTCAATATTGAGGCAATAGTTTAGTTTCCTCCCCTGTACAAGATCCTTCAACTTCAGAGTTTGTAGGGAAAAATGAACTTCTTATGGTGTTTCATCGCAAACTTAGCCGAGATCACAAAGGGCTTTATGTGTTTACTCAAGAAGGATGTCCCTTTTCATTGGGATGAAGTTGCTCAATGCTTGTTTGATGCTTTGAAATGCACCCTCACTGATACTTTAGTTAATCATATATTATATTGGCATTTTGCACACATTTAAAGATAAAAACCACACACGCACATGTAAATACATTTGTAACATAATCCATAAAGAATTTAAAGACAAAAAGAGCCATATATATGTTGAAAAATGTATCCAAGTACAGTGTGGGCATGACTAACTCAAAAATATACATAGTAGGAGTCATGGGGATTATGCCCTCAAAAATGTACAAAAGTGCTCATGGCACATAAAAAATCCAACCTAGCTAAGGTCGGGGCCTATTGGCTTGACTGCAGTGTACAACGACGTTTGCCAAATGCCGAAAAAGTTGGACCCAAGTCTGTGGCACCCCAACTACATGAGGATGTATAGAGGGTGGTAGATCCTCAATATTTTCCATAGGCACAACATGAGTAAGAGAAATAAGGTTCTTCTCTACATGCCTGAAAACTCTCTTAGCCTCTCCAGGTTGAGGCCCCCCTGCTGCTCCTACCAGTCCGGCGGTTCCAGCTGCTCTAGTCTCTAGACGAGGATGTCATCTAGTCCTCACAAAATCAGTTGGATGCATTGATCCAATGTCTGCACATAACAAACAGATCATTGTCAGATACTCTAGTACACACACAAAAAAAAATGATATACATAAAAGAAAATAAAAATCAAAAACTATGAAAATTAAAATCTTACCCAACTCTCCTCGCACTGCTCTGGGAGGAACAACCATGTCCGAGTCTCTAGAAAATTCAATGCCAGCATATGGATAGTCTTCTATCGCTGGAATCTGGTGAGACCACCAGTCAAAGAACTTGTCATCGAAGGCCTCCACGGTCCTTCCACCACCCTATCGCAGCAACAGTGTCGCCCATCTACATATGGCTAAGAATGTGGTTGTGTGCCCTCATACTATCTCTCAAGCGATAATATTGGGCACCCTCTCAAAGAATAATGCACAAAGTATGGTCCTAAAACCAAATTTTTTGTGCCTTCGCATGTGACACTCAGTCAACTACCTTTTCATGCATTCAAGTAATGTCGTGCTCCAATCAAACACATGTGCATTCAAACACTACACCACACAATGCATCTGTGCTCAATATGCTTGGTGAAGTGTAGCGGATCCAGTGATCTGCCCAATCAGCAGTACTATCACTTTCAGTGATAGGTTGGAGATCTTGTTGATCGGCACCTATGTGCCCACTTTATCTGTCCCTGCCTCACAATGGAGCCCAATCAGCTCCGCTATGTTATGAGGCCCTGATGGAAATGTGTGGAAATTGATTGCTTCCCCTCTCATTGAGAGGCTAGTCAAGAAGTATATTTCCTCTGTCATCAGAGTCAACGACTGACCTTCAAGCATGAAGGGCTCTGCATCCAAGTGCCAATAATTTATCAAGGCGTTCAGTAGCCTCAGTTGTGCCCGCATGAATGGACACTGGTAGAATTTCAATAGCCTGCATTGATTCAATGCAACAGTCAGACCAGGTTCCTCATCGACCAAAATTTCAATGTCTTCATGCTCTCTTTCCCTCCAGTGAACATACATCCTGCAAGTGCCAGTTCAGGAGAGGAATTAGACCTTTCTTTTTAATTTTTTTACAAAATTGGAGGCATATGCGGGTTGTAGTGGTGGCAGTCACGTATGCACGCATGTAGTAATTCTTTTGCATGCATTCATATGCATGTTATCCTAAGACAACCCACATGTGCCTAGGGCCGACCCTTTAAAAAAGTCGACGCCCCCCCAAAAAAATGAAATAAAATGCATAAATTAAAATTTGAAATGCAAGAGGAGTAAATTTGTACTTACTTGGTCCAATCAAAAGTTTGTTTCATCCACTGAAGCTCCTGGAATCAACACTTTTATCAAAGGGGTGTTTTTGGGCTCCAGTGTCAATTTCCCAAATCAACAATGGTGATAATGAGCTACCAACTTCTATTTATAGACTTTTTGGCCCCTTTTTGTCATTTTTTGGACCCCCTTGTCATTTTTTCTAAACTGAAAATTATTTAGTATGGTTTAGGAGTTTCTTTGGGAAGGTTACAATAGAGGACACTTCAGGTATCAGGAAGCTTTTGGGAGGTTTGGTTCATTTTTTAAGGTCTTTTGGTAAAAATATCATTTTTTCAACTTGAGCATTTAAGTTAGGATTCCACCTCCACTTTTTGTATCTCGTTGTCTTTATCACTTTTCCATAGGATCGAACCCACCAAGTTGTGACACAGAACCATATTTTCTGCTTTAGAAGTGTTGTAATGTTGTGGTAGAGCCTTCTCCTTCATGGATGCCCTAGTTAGATCTTGCTTTCATTTTTGGCATCCATGCTGTTGGTAATGACTATACACTCAAGAGTCCTTGTTAGTCTTGTCTTGATTACGAGCTTGAGCCTCATCTGCATGATTCTTTATCACTCTTGACCTCACCCTTGGGACCCCCAATATTTTAAACGGGTCTTCTTTTAATCCCTTTTCAGACCCTTTAAAACATGAAAAGATTGCCAAGTGATCTTGTTGACCTTCACGCTCACTAAACTAAAATTTGAAGGCACATCTGTTTGATGGTAGTTTACCCTTTTTTCAGTCTGGATGGTCAACTGTACGAAAAAAGGTATACTCTGGGAACTTCAGTTCTCTAGAAGCGTATCCTCAGGTATAATTTTACCCCCTTTTTGGGCCCGACGAACTAAATTTATGAAAAAGGCACCCCCACGGAGTCCATAGTTAAGCTCTTTTCAGACTCCCTAAAATTGAAAAGATCGTTAAGTGACCTTGTTTCTTCACACTCGTTAAATGGCCAAGAAGAACATCATTTATAGAGTCCATAGTTAAGATCTTTTAAGATTCCTTAAAAATGAAAAGATTGTCGAGTGATCTTGTCTTTGTCACACTTGTTAAAATAATTTTGAATAGTTGTCTAGCCGGTGCTATTTTACCACTTTTTCGATCCGACTAGACTATATTCAAAAAAGGTACCCCAATGGAGTCTCCTTTTACGCTTTTTCAGACTCACTAAATATGAAAAACCGTCAATCTTACCTTCTCTGGGCTCGTTAAAATTACCTCAAAGGACATTACCATTGTGTGTCTTCTTAAACTGCATTCACATACCCGCATCTTTGGCCTAATGTTGGCTCCATGTTTCTCTCAAACTGAACCATTTGAAGCATGCCTTATTCGCAAGCCCTGTAGCACTTTGCCTCTACGTCTTGACACCTTTGGCCCATGGAGGTTTTTTTCGAGTGTCCCTTTTCTGCATATGTCCCTTTGCTTTGAGCATCGGTGTGTTCCTTGCACCTAGAACTAGTATGATTGCGACACTCATTCCTCCTTTGTAACATAATATTATTTTATTCTTTTTACAAAGCTTTTCAAAAATATTGAAAAAAGACCAAAAAAAATCAAATATACCCCAAAAAGAGGAAGGGAAAAGTATTTTCTTTTTTTGTTGGTAGCACAATGAGTCACCCTTGGACAAATCACACCTTTCCATTTGTTCGTCAAAGATCTGGGATATAGTATGACCTTAGGAAGTTGTTCTCATAGAGTTGTGTCCTTCTTCGTTTGGTTATTCTTCCAAACATATGGAGAGTTGGCATTGCCTCCTGCATCGTCAACTTATGTCAATACCATGTTGCGTGAGTCTCATCATTTGTCATGCTACTGTCCAAGGGAAGTTTTTACCAAGCTCGTGTCATCCTTTCTATAGTTTGTCTCTTGTCCTCATGCCTGACCATCCTAAAACACCAATCAAAATCCTTGCTCAAAATCAATTAAGTTCTCTACCTGATCATCGAGATCCTCTTGTCTGTTAATGACGAGCTATTGAAGACCTCTGGGTAATGAAGTCGTATAATCACATTACACTTTTACCCGAGTTTTGAAGATCTTGAAGTTGTTGTGTGAGCTCTGAAATCATCATCTCCAGCCATTAGACGACACTTAGCTTCTTGAAGATGGATACTATACATGTATATCTTTTGATTTTGAGATGTAGATCCGTTGTGTATTGCTCGTAGCTACACTTTATATAGTTATATGACATGTATCTACAGTGTATTTGATTGGAAACCATGATTTTAGTTTTTATCCCAAGCATGGGTATGCCCACCTCAGTGAGACAAATTATTATTTTGCAGATGGCAGCTCCCACATACTGGTCCCTGGGCTCACTCACTTGGCACATTGACTAATATTGGTAAAGTATTTTGGCCATTAGATGCTCTTATGACCTCACACTTTAGGGGGCATCTGTTATAAACCTAATTTCCACCCAACCTGCATACTTGGCCTCTGGCCCTACTAGTTTCCAATTTCTTGAGCCAAGCTCTTCTAAAAATCCCTCTTTTTTGAGCCACACACACCCTGGACTTCTACAGCCCATGTATGCACACATCCATATGCTTGCAGGCCTTCTACAACTCACATTTACTAACAAAAACATGAAAAATGGAAAGTTGCAGATGGGAAATAGAGTTTCGGGAAATTGTTAAAACCGTTTAACTACCTATGGCTCATCATTCAACCAGATAACTACCTATAAAATAAGGGGTAGGGGTCCCATTTAAAAAAGAAGAAGAATATTATAGAAACTCTACCCAAATTTATCCCCCCTTTGCCCCAATTTCCTGCAATTGTATTGTGAGGTTGAGTAGTTGGTGCATTGTGAAGAGGAGCCCAGAACCAGGTTCGAGGAGCAGTGTCGGCCACATATTGTAAAGTTTACTCTTGTGAAGATTAATACAAAAAAGAATACTTTTTTCGTCCCACCATATCATGTGTTCAAATTGTGTATTTATTTTATGATATTGTCACATCTAACCCAACAATTAGTATATGAAATGCAAGTTTGCATCTCTCTGTTTGTCCATGTGTGAATGCAGGTTAGCTTTGGGAGGAGACTTGCAGTCAAGGAGCGAGTGAAAGTGAAGGGATCGACATCAAACGGAGGATTCAAGGTAGAGTCACCTAATCTTGTTTGCACCTTTGTATTGCATGAATATGGGGTTTTGTGTTGGGAGAATAGGAAAAAGTAGAGGCCTTTAAATGGTCATTTTCTGCATGCATGATTAGAGCCCTTAAATGCTAAGTCCGTAAGAGGGATTTCCCACTCACATTAGTTAAGATGATTTTTGATATTTAGTCCACCACCTTCCCTTTCTTTTAACCATTATGTTTATGAATATATCTATGGTTGTGGCATTAGCGCTATCAACCTCCATGTATGCATGCATACATTTAAGAGGAATAATGAAGCTTCCAAGGGGAATTCCCAGACGTTTGACCACTAAAAAAAAGGAGTGAAATGAACCATTTTTCCCATAGTTTGTCTATCATTTTCTTTCAAGAATCAAGGCCAATTGATATTATAAAAATGTTGAAAACTGATGCATAAATAATTTACTATGCATTACCCTTTTTTCTTGGTTATGGAAGTCGAACATGACCTTTTGGAAGTAGTTAGTTATGGTTTATTATTTTATGCATTTGAGTTCATATTAGAGTCATATTAGACTCTATGTCTTTTTTTTTCTTGAATTTACAAAACCCTATCATAACTCAATCGTCAACTTGTAGTGAGGAAAACCATCATTGGCTACTATTTATGAATGCAAGTTGACTCATCATTGTTATTCAAGGAAAACTATGCCGCCTTAAATAATCCAATAGTTTTTGAATCATGTTGTCATTGATTCCAAAGGATGATTGATTGATTGATTGATGACAAAGGATTTATGTCAAGGAATTGATTAATGCTAAAGGATGATTGATTGATGTCAAAGGTCAAAAGTTTGATGTCAAATGATTGATGTTGATTGATGTCAAATAAACAATKTCTTGTCATATTATATTGATAAAGTATGYATTTTCCTTGATGTGAATGGATTAAGTGGAATCATAGTCATATGATGTCATGCATGGATGAATATGGATMAATGATTTGTCATTGATATATGATGCATYGATGAAGATGGATCAATGAGTTGTCATCGATATATGGACCCRAGTTTGATTGATGAAAATATGACTCATTAATGTATTATCATGGTTGATAAGGAGTACAAATGGATGAACTCCAAAGTGGCCCCCTTATGGTGAAAGCSCTCACAGGAAGACGCTTTKCAATTGAGTTATCCTAGAAGTATGGTTAGATCACCCATGCTTAACAATGGAATAATAAGATGAAGATCARTGAATTTTTCAGTGAAACTATMCTTGATGGATAKTTSTTGTCATGCCATTTYTGGTGATATGTGGAAYGTCACATAACTCCTCACAGTTTGAGATTTATGGCCTTACGAAGTTGGAGGACYCTCATATGTTGGTTTGAAGCCCCAAAAGGTCAAAGAATTCAWAGTGCTTGAAAAGAAGGAGGATTATTTAAATAATAAAGTGAAGTGGMAAAATCAAGAAGGATTATTTAAATATTAAAGAGAAGTGRYAAAATCAAGGRAGATTATTTAAATAATAAAGTAAATGGAGAACTTTCTAAATTATGGAAAGTGGTTAACCCTAAAAAGAGGAAAATGGGTTAAGTGGTCAAGTGGCTATTGGATATATGGACAAGTGGCAAATTGGGAAAATTTGGACATATGTGACTATGTGGACAAATTGGCTATGTGGAAAATGTGACCTAGAAGATGCTTCTAAGGAAGCTACTTGGAGAGTGTAAATAAGAGGCAAGGGTATCTTGTGAAGATATCTCTTGAGCATGTATTGAATATCTATTCTAAGAGAAACATGATCTGGAGGATCTCATGGATGCATCAAAGTTTTGGTAAGTCTGAGATCATGAAATTTTTTTTTTCGGAAGTTCTGAAACCTTAGTCTCTAAGGTATACACAAGATGAAGTGAGCCAAGGAACATACATACGTGGGATGAATGAGGACAGAGCACATACAGTGGATAAATTCACGAAGACTTGTGTGTGAGTTGGTGTCAGGCTCTTGAAGACTGAAGCAAGTTCCATATATGCTCAGATCTATTATAGAAACTCTAGTATGGTGACATTGTTGTCTTGATGGATACTCTTTCTTGTTGTGTGGTGAATGCTTAAGGAATTCTTGGTATAGATATTGTGATTTGGTTTTTTTTGGTTGATGGAGTGAGAATCACTCTTATGATTCAGTACTGATATGATTTCTATAGTATACTAGTTTCTTAAACATGATTAAGTAGCATTGATATTGTATGGTTGAGAAGCATGAGTAAGTTGTTAGAGAGCTTGGATGTGTTGTGATTGGTTATGGTTCAGATTGGACAGTGAAATACATAAGTGAATGTGATTGAAGGTTGCAGAGGATCTGATTTTATCTTGAAGAGAAAATCCTAAGTAACTCATAAGTGATACGTAGGCTGTAGTACAAATTGGCAGCATACATATGCGAGATGTACTACTAGTACGGTGCGTACATACGTGTGTTGCACTACCGACAGGTCGTGTACCTATTGACAGATTGGTATATGTTGAGGATTTTTGCCTCATCTCAACTGGTGTTGAGTTTGTAAGTTGAGTCTTTCACTATAGAGTTGGTTCTCTTGTAGATTTGTAGTCTATTCAGTGGTTGCTTATAACCCAAGCATTGTAGTCCGTAATCAAAAGAAAATTGTACATACATCTTGTGTTCTTTTTGTTCCTTGTGGTGATTATTTATTGATGATATATCTTGTTGATACATGTTCACATTTAACTGGTTATAATATACAGTAGTAAATAATGAATAAAATGGTGATTTCTAACTATGGAGTTTTGTGTAAGGGGAAATTTGTGAAAACATCCCTACACTGTTCACCCTCCCCCTCTCAGTGTAGTTGGTGTGTTCAACAATTGGTATCAGATAGGCCCTTCACTATAAGCCTTAACAATCTTGGAGGACATCTATGGACACACAAATGGATGATGAAATTTCAATCCTTGATGAGGAAAACTATTCTACATGGAGAATAGAAATGACAGTGCATTTGAAGGAAATGGGAGTGGGTATTTGGAAGGTAGCCATTGGTGGATCAGTTTCCTTGAAGAACAAGTCAAATTTTGCAACTCAAAGGGAAGGAAAGAAGAATGATGCATTGGCTCTCAATACCATTCTTAGTGGACTCACAAGCTCTATCAAAGAGAGCATGGGACAATGCACTTCCACCAAGGATCTATGGCTAAATCTAGAGGAGACATTCCAAATCAAGAAGGAATATATTGCAGACAACTTCATCAATATCAATGAAGGTAAATAATCTCCAAAAACCCTTGATTTTGTTATTTCTAAATGTGATGAGGTTGGAAAAAAGGAAGATCTTGAAGACATTTCAAATGAAGGTAAAGAATCATGTGATGATGTTGGAAAAAAGGAAGATGTTGAAAACATTTCAAATGAAGGTAAAGAATCTTCACAAACCCTTGATTGCAATAATTCAAAATATGATGATGTTGAAAATTTCTATACAAGTGAAGAAGAAAATCTAGAAATAGTTTGTGTAGAGTTTGATGGTAGTTATCCCATGGAAAGAATAGAATATGAACTATTAGAACTTCAAAAGAAATTTGAGTGGGGTCTATATGAATACAAATATGATCATTACTTTATAGACTATAGCTATCTTTCTGAGAACACTAAAAAGTTTCTTAAGAAGAATCAAAGTCACATATTGAAGTTAAAGGAAATGCTCAAAGAAAAAGAAGAGTGTAAAAAGACTCAATTAGAAGAAAAGGAAGAAGAGATCAAAATAATAATGAATGAAAAAGAAGATAAGAAGGTAGATGATGAGATTAGCAAAAGTCTTGAAATTATTGTCCATCTCAAGACTCAAATTGAGGAATCCAAAAGGGTAGAGGACCTATTGAATAATTAAGTAAATGAAAAGGAAGATTCATGTCATAAGTTAGAAGCTAAAGTTGTTGATCTTAGAAAGAAAGCAGAGAAGTCAAACAAATTCTTGAATAGCTCAACAATCTTGAATGAGATCTTGGAAAGTCAAAGATCACCAAATGATAAATCAAGGCTTCGATACAACAAAGAAGTTACACATGTTGAAGCAAGCACCTCAAAGAAGCATGAGGTAAGTCCCTCACTCTTAAAGGATGAAGACAATGTTGCAAGTCAACCATCTACACAAGGCAATGAAAGTTTCAAAAGAAACAAGCAAGGAAGACATCAAGAAGCCATATTTACACCTCAAAGAATATGGAAACCAAAGAAAAGGTATGAAAGTGTTTTTCATGGTCAATGTTATTCATGTAATGAATATGGTCACAAAGCCTTGGAATGCAGATTTTATGAAATGAGAGAAGATGAAAAATTTCATAACACCATAAGGTGTTGGAGATGTGATCAAATAGGACACATTGTTGTTCATTGTCACAACATGATATGCTACAGTTGTAGTGGTTTTGGCCACAAATCCTAGGATTGCTGGAACACAAGAAGAAATTCCATGATGAGGACTTCATATAACATGACTAGAATAAGTCATGAAGTTAGGAAGGAAGAATGTTTTGAAAATATGGAAGCTCGGAGCTCAAGTCATGAGAAGTAGGGACACCTTCAGAAGTGGGTGAAGAAGATTGAACAACCAAAGTAGAATGGAAGCCTTAAGGGAAGCTTAAGTGTGTCATCTTCAGAAGCATACGCGGGTTACAATGGTAACAACCACGCACATACACATGGTGACCTTTGAATAGGTCGTGTACATATGTGTGTTTTCTATGTAGTAGGCCGTGTATATGTGGTAAAACCCTTGGGAAAAAGGGTTATACACATGGGTCGCAACATGGTATGATGAGATAACTCTGTGTTGTAGGATCTGACATGGTTTATTGCAGGGTATGACATTGTTTTTTGTAGGTTTTCATGATTACTTGTTGACATACAAATTGATGTATGTGTGATGATGACATATGGTTGAGTGTTGAAAGACTATCTTGGATTCATGGTACTAACCCTTGAGCATGGATTAGGGCATTTTCTGTTGAATAACAATGTTGGTTTTTACTGTGAAGTTATGTCCCTTTGGTTATGAGATATATCATGATGATGCTAACTAGAGATGTCATTGATCTATTGAGGCACACTTCTAGTACATATTGGATGCTTAGTATTTTCTATAGTTTGAGGCTGATCTATTTGGGTACATGGCTGGTATATATCTGAGTTTCATTGATATATCTTGTGATGTATTTGTTGGATAACTTGGTGCATGCATTTGGCATATGGATAGGATACATATTGGAACATGTAGTTGGTGAGTTGATTAGGTGTTCATGTTATACATCATTGATGAGTCAGAACTTGATCTATAGTTGATGCATGATTGGTACACTTATAGTACATTGGCAGAGGCACTGTTGGTCTCTAAAGATGTCTAAAAGAAGCTTTAGTTTAACATTAATTTATCAACCCGAGGATTCGTCTTTTATCTCAAAGAATATCGGCAAAGTCTATACAGATAGCTCGTAGAGGCTAAAATCGTGTAGGGAAAGAAAATCTAAGTTTATCAACAATCAAGTTCCTCAAACATTCATTAAAGATTCTAGGAATTGAAATCTAAAGCTGTACAATGGAAAGGAACTAATTAATCTATTGAATTCATTTTAAGAGCAGTAATTGAATCTAGATAAAGAATTGCAAAAATGATTATTATTATGAATAAAATTGTTGGAAAGAAAAAGGAGAATTACTCTATCTATGGAAAGAAACAGAGACTATAATCTAGTAAAAAAGAGACAATAATCGTATTTCTATTGAAAGGAAAAACATCTATATTCTAACGGAAAGGAACAAAAAATGTAAACTAAGTAAAAGGAACAACAAATGTAAACTAAGTGAAAGGAACAATAAATGTAAACTAAGTGAAAGGAACAACAAATGTAAACTAAATGAAAGGAACAACAGACGTGAACTTATGAGGAACTGTCACGCATCAAATATCAGTAATAGGAATTGGAACAACAATCATCTAATGCTTCAGGGAATATCTATCTCTTGCAATTGACATGAGATCATCAACACACTTATGCATTCATTTAACTACTTTAAAAGAGAATCGAATCACAAAACAAAAATTGAACTGATACAATTACAGGTCGAATAGTAGCTCCTTCAGACTGGGCCCTTGGTCCTTAGAAGCAATGCTATTTGAAATTCAGTATATAGAAATGGTAAAACCGCTCGAAGCTTCTATTGATCTCATAGTTGGTACAACATTTTACAAAAACTGATAACACATAGCAATTCTAAGTTCTGAGTTCTTGGGTGAAATTCTTCTACCTCTTTTCAAGATCTATCTACCCCTTATATATTACAATAATCTGGGTAAATTAAGCTATCCTAAGGATCAAGAGATCCTTAGGATTGCTTTACTATTACAATATAAGCAACTTGATCATCTTCAAAACTGCCTTGCGCCATAAAGTCTTCAACCTCCAATAGCTTGCGCATCTTCAAGATTTCCTTTGATATCTTGGGTTTGACAATATTTAACCAATCCTATAATAAAACCAGACAATTCCAATCATATTTAGGATCTATGTAATCTAAATTCAACAATAACACTAAAGCGTATATTATTCATTTTCTATTCTATTTGCTCCTAAATAATTGAAAAGTCAATCAAGATGATATCATGAAATGTGGAAAAAGGGAAGATATTTATACCTTTTTCATAACCTAACATACCCCCCATCTTACCTTCTTGCATGTCCTCATGCAAGCTAAGATTTTACATGTAAAGAAGTAATGCTGTAAGGTGGAAAGGTTGGTTCACCAAGCCTTCTGAACCCATTGCTTCTTTTGAGTTCTCCAAAAGCAACATCCTCCCTTTTATTGTTAATTTGATAATCTTTTTGGTAACTTTGTGGAGGGAACTAGATGATAGGGGGATTACATCTGCACCTAATCCAAGTAGGCCCTTCCTCTTGGAGCAATCTAGAATACCTCTCTATTATGAAGGTAGCTGCAAAGAAATTCCTGTACCCAAAGGGTTCCCTACTCTTTACTTCACTGGAGGATGCATCCCATCTCAGTTTAGAAGTAGTAAGAGCTTCCTCCTTAAGCTCCCTAAAATGAGTGATACCTGAATGTATAACCTGTATATGGGTAGGAGCTAAGGAGTCTACGACCTCCCCCCCTTTTAATAAAAGTTTTATGTCGCATAATGGTTGGAAAGGACTTTGGAGGTTCTCCCCTAACTCAGAGATCTAGCCCAGCTTCCCTCTTTAGGAAGGTTTTATGAGCTTTACCCCATCTAACTTGGTTCTAAGTAAATGACAGAAATTTCTGAAACTATATGTCACCTATGAATGGGCTAGGGTTATCTTTCCTTTTTTCTTCCAGAATGGAATTATGAAAACACAATTCACATTTTTGTCCTACTCTCTAAAACATGAAATAAAATCAGGTACAGTGGAAAATGAAATAGGTTTTCCTGCTCTAATGGCCTTCATTCTTAATAACAGATATCATTCCATCAATAATAAAGTGTAATTGGTGGCAGAGGCTCTGCAATTAATAGCATCAGAGTAGACATCACAGATTTCTTTGATTTTCTCCAAAGCTTTTTCTAATTGGGTTTGCACCTTTTTTAACTTCCCTTGGGCTCTGGTGATCGGATCATAGGTCTCACCCTATGTTGTTTTCATGTCCTTTAGTTGTTTTAAAATATTTTGATATTCAGCCCTAGTGACCATCTCATCTTGGTGTTGAGCCAATGCTCGTTGGGCTTGTCCCAACTCTGCCTTTAGTTTATCAATGGTGACACCCTGTGCTTGAGACTAGGATGCTTGGTATTCTTCCATAGTGTCCATCTCTTCCCTGGATTGAGTTAATGCTTGTTGGACCTGTGTAAGCTCTGCTTCCAGTCTGCCCACAATAGCACTCTGTTTCTGGGATTGGAGTGCTTGGTGTTCTACCATAGTCAGTAATTCATTTCTATTTTGAACTAGGGTTTGTTGAGACTGCATCAATTCTTCCTCCAATCTCCTGATGGTAGCATTCTGCTCAAGAAGTTGACCTATTTCCTCTAATATTGGGGTGTCTGTCTGCACCTCAGCATCAATTGCTTCTGTAGCTGTCATATTTTCTTGTGTTTCTAAAGGAATTGATTCCTCATTTTGAGCTATTGTTTCTTCTACTACTATTTCTTCAGGGTCTGTCTGTATCCCTACATAATTTGTACTGACTGCTTCTTTAGGAAGAGGATTTCTTCCTTGCACTCTGGCCCTTTTGTTCTTCTTTCTTCTTTGGGCCTTATCTGTCTGTTCTAGCTATTTCCTCAATTCCTTAATAATTTCCTTGAGTTTAACCACCTTCTTCTTTAATACTTCAACCTTCTTAGCCTTTTTCTTCAATAGTTTATTTTCCTTTTTTAACTTTCTAATTTTCTTATGGCTCTTGGCTAATTTTTGTTTATGAGAGGTCTCAAGGTCTTCTTCATTCTGGCCAACAGATGGTTGTTGCTCTGCTCCTTCCAAATGTTTTGTCTATCCAAGAGGGCTTCTTGTTTCAAAATGAGGTTCTTCCTATGCTCTATCCTCAGGAAAAGACATTTCAATATCAGGAAAATATTCAACTAATTTTGAAGAGGAGGCTTGTTATGGGCATTTTTCTGGTTTATTTTTGCCTCTGTCAATTGAGGTTCCCAAGCTTCCCAAAACTTGGGCTATTTCTACCTCATAGCTCTTCATAAATTGTTCTGTCAGATGCTCTAATGTCAGTTGGGTGTCTTCCTGATCATTCCTTTGTGAGGTCTATTCTACTTGCCCAATTTCTTGAGCATTCTCGCGTGGAGACTGTTCTATAGAATTCTGAAGTTCTTCAGGCTATTTTTTTGTACCCTGAATTGCTTCAGTTGTTCCCTAAATTCGTTTTCTTCTTCTCCTTATCTAAATGATGGTTGTAGGGGAAATTGTTGCTCTCTTCCTCTTTTTCATTAATGCCTGTGTTTGTGAGGTCTGGGCCTCTGTGATTTGGGCAGGATCTGCCTCAAATTCAGTTTGAGGAGATGGGATTTCTCTTTGGGTAGTAGTCTCCTCTGCCTGTCTATCTTCAATTTCCTATGGTGGTTCTTCATGGCATAATTTAGGCTGCTCTAGTTGTGGAGGTCTATTGGCCTCAATCAGGTTATTTCAGGTCAATTGAGTTTGACTCAGTGCTTTATTTGTTATCAGTTTAACTAATCTGTGGTGATTGATAACAGTAACAAGGTCCTTGGAGTTTTGTGTTCTTAAGGAAACCTCATGTAATATGGCATTCATAAAGAAAGGTAGATTAATTACTAACCATTATTTTAAAGCTGCCAACAATTTGAGGTGGCAAGGTCGAATTACATCATATCATCCATCACAAGTGATGTACCACTGAATTATCCCTGCAAATTCCTTCCATGGTTCTCTGAGGGTACTGGGATTGAGTCCCTTTCCATTCTTATCCAATTCTTCCTCGGGGTCTGTAAAAGTTTCCACAGCTTCCTTCAGTGCTGTGTATCTTCCTTTCCACTGAATGCTCATGTTAGGGAGGCCTGTGACCTCTTAAGATTTTCGAGGTGACTGAGATTTGTATTCCTCGCACCATAGAGTTTTCTCCCTGTAGATTTTGAAAGAATTCAAGCGTGACATTCATGTCATATCCTTGCAGACAGTTGAACTACTTCATCCACCCAGCTGGTGCAGGATGTCTCTTGCTTTCTCTGTAATCTTTAGTAAATTTGGCTCCCTGCACACACCTCTACCACCCATTTTGTGAGAAAATGTGGATGACTATCGTTCTTGGTAGCAGACTTGGTTAGACCAGCTTGGAGGAAAAATTACCGAAAATAGCAAATATCAGAGACAACAAATGTTTACAAATGTGGGTATTTATTACAATCATTACTATCTTTATCAAGAAGCGTGTCGAGTGTCCACTCCCCTCATTAATATAAAGGTCGACCTCGGCCGTCAGCGTGGGGAAAAGTAATGAGTGTAGGTATTGATGGTGAGAAGTAATGATTGTACGACTGCCGCCAATGGGGATCACTGATTTATTTTCAAACAACATATTTTAACGGTAATCATTAAATGCTAATCCTCTTTTGTGGAATTGAAATAGACCGATACTCAAAATAATTCTTTAAGGGTACATACCCCAAATAAATTAAATCTGTTCATTTAAATAATATCCCACATATCATAATGTTGTTACTTTTTCGTTTCATTGAATACAACTGAAATGATAGCCTCATTATTGAGTGAAGGAAATCTAGAGATATGCAAAAACTTGGCGTGTAAGGTAAAATTCCATACCACATGCAGAGCCACTATTGCCAGCAGGCATCCATAGCCTCGACAAGGTTGTCTTTTAACCCTCAGATGAGTCTGTATCCTTGATACTTATTTGAATTGTCTTTCCCAAAAAGTCCATTATCCTGGTTTGGTAGCTAGATAGTGATAATGCCACTCACTAGATTGTAACTTAGGTGAACAAGCCAGCTCGTGATGAGACCCCTTGTCCTTTGGCTAGAAAATGTCAAAGGCCATTTCCTTTGTGTGGTAGCCATAGTGGGAATGTCACTTAGGTTATTATCCTATGATCATGGGAGGTTGGCTCGTGATGAGACCCCCTATTCTTTTTGAAAAAATTATTTTATATATATATATATATATATAGATATATAGATATATATTTTTATTTTTTTTAAGTTTTAATTTTTTCCCGAAAAAAGACCATTATCCTAGTTTGGTATCCAGATGATGATAATGCCACTCACTAGAGTGTAACTTAAGTGAACAAGTCAGCTTGTGATGAGACCTCTTGTCCTTTGATAAACGAAAATGTCAAAGGCTATTGCCCTAGTGTGGTAGCCATAGTGGGAATGTCACTTAGGTTAGTATCCAATGATCATGGTAGGTTGGATCATGGTGAGACCCCCTATTCTTTGTGGGAAAAGAAAGAAATTTTATTGATTTTTTATTTTTTTTATTTTTTTTAGAAGTGTATGAAGGGAGGCTCATCTACTCCTTAAGAGTAAGGGATGGCGTAAAGAAGGGTAAGGATGCCAAGTAAAAGTGTGTCGCCGACTCCTTATTAATTATAAAGGCAAGATATCATTTAAGTGTATGTGTATGTATAAGGGAAAAGAAACGAATTATGGTGGTTATAGGTTACGAACAAGGTTTAAGATATTTTGAAGAAAGTGATCCAAAAAAACAATGTGATAAGGTATGGGAGATAGTCCACAAAATAATGATAGATCATTAGAAATAATGCTGGTGAAACTTATTTGGTGAAAGTTGTACCCCAAAGGAAAGGTTTAGCGTTTTATCAACAATGTAGGGAAGGAACGACAAAATGAACAACAGGTGTGGAAAAGGAATAGAGGGTGTGACAAAGGAACAACAATTGTTCCATTCAAAGGAATAGTTGGCACACAAAAGAAACAACAATTGTTATGTTCAAAGGAATCAACAGGCACGCAAAAGGAATAACAATTGTTCTGTTCAAAGGAACAACAGGCATGCAAAAAGAACAACAATTGTTCAGTTCAAAGGAATCAACAGGCACGCAAAAGGAACAATAATTGCTCCATTCAAAGGAACAATAGGAGCACAAAAAGAAAAACAATTGTTCCGTTCAAAGGAACAACAGGCACAGAAAAGGAACAACAATTGTTTTGTTCAAAGGAATAAACAGGTGCACAAAAGGAACAACAATTGTTCTGTTCAAAGGAATCAGCAGGTGCACAAAAGGAACAACAACTGTTCTATTCAAAGGAACAGCATGCACGCAAAAGGAACAACAATTGTTCCGTTCAAAGGAATAGCAGGTGCACAAAAGGAACATCAATTGTTCCATTTTTAACCATTAGAATAGGTAATTTTTAGAAACCTGGTAATGTATTTTGCTTGAATTCAAGGTTGATTCCTCATCAACTAAATTCATTTATGAGTTGGTTTATTTCAAAATTAAGTAATGGATGGTTTGTTAATGTTATGAATTTCATCATAGTTGCCCAATTGTTGTTGTTGAATCATGACACATTCATTTCTCTGTGAAAGACATGGTTTGGGTGATGAGATGAAGCAGGAGTTCGGAACAAAAAAGAGTGCTAATTGAGTTCATTACAATTATCCTCCCTAGTTTTTGACTTTCTCGAATGACTGTCGAAAATAATAATAAAAAAATAAATAAAATCTACAGAAAAGAAAATTATATACAGTATGTACAGTGTCAATAGAATTCAACATTTATGGAGTTGGGGTGGCTGGATTACCTTCCCAGCCAGCCAAAATTTGAACAGTAGGGTCCTTACTTACCTCTTGGTAGAAAGATTCTTTTGAGGGAAACTGATGATAGAGTCGTAGCCGGTGTCCATTGACCCGAAATGGAGATCCAGACCCGTCGATGGTGCTTAACGTGACTATGTCATTATAATGGACTTCATTGATTTTGTATGGTCCTAGCCACCGTGTCTGTAATTTTCCTGGAAAATCCTAAAATCTGGAATCATAGAGGAGTGCCTAGTCACCTTTTTTAAATGATTTCTTTTCTATATGCTTGTCGTTCCAGGTCGTTCTCTGTTGCTGAATAACATTCATTTTATCTACAACATACATACATGCTTCATCCAATTCCTTGAGTTGTTGAAGGCGTTGTTTATGAGCTTTTGTAAGATCCAGTCTGATTTCCTTGGCCATCCTTAGAGTCTTGATTTCAAACTCGATTGGGAAGATGGGTTCTTTGCCATAGACTAAATGATAAGGAGAGTAGCTAGTGGTATTACGGCATGTTGTGCGGTAAGCCCATAAGGCATTTGGGATCTCATAAGCCCAATTCTGTCTATTTTTTGAGACAGTATTTGTCAGGATTGCCTCCAGGACTTTGTTGGTTCTTTCCACTTGCCCATTTGCTTGTGGATGGTACAAAGAAGTAATTATGTGTTTGATATGATAATTATCCAAGGTGGTGGTGATTATATGAGCTATAAATTGTGACCCCCCATTAGTAATTACATCTCTTGGTAGTCCATAGCGTACGAATAATTTGAAAAGAAATTTGATGACTACTTCTTCTGTTGCATTTGGTAAGTATTCTGCCTCTACCCACTTATTCATGTAGTCAATTGCGACCAAAATATAGGCCTTCTGATTTGACTTTGGATTGAAGGGGCCAACGAAGTTTAGTGCCCATCTCTCAAATGGTTCTGCAACTAGTTATTTCAAAGGAATTTCATCAACCTGACTTGGTTTTCCCATCTGTTGACAACTATCACAGGTATGGACATATTTCTTCGCGTCTCTAAATATTGAGGGCCAATAATATTCCATCTGCAGAATTTTGTGTCTAGTCCTGTGATCTACAAAATTCCCACCACAGGGCTCATCATGTCTGGCCTTAAGTATGTCGTAGATTTTGTCATCTCGTACGCATCTGCAGATCTAGAGTTCAGCTCTTATATGGAAGAGATATCCGTTGATCCAGGCGAATCGTGCGTTACGTTGGATGATCAGTTTTTTTTTCCCTTGATGAAAGATGTGTCGGTAGTCTTCCCACTGCCAAGTAATTTTCCACGTCAGCATACCAAGGTGGCTTTGTAGTAACGGCAAACAGATGCTCATCTGGAAATCGATCTTCGACTGTAAAGGAGTCGTCTGTTTTGGGTATGCGGGATAGGAAGTCTGCAATGAGGTTTTCTCTCCCGAGTCGATCTTTGATGGTGATATCAAATTTCTACAATAGTAACAACCATCGAGTGACCCATCCATTAGTAATTGGTTTATTATCCATATATCTAATAGCAGAATGATCAGTATACAAAATGATCGGATAGCTTTTTATATAATCATGAAATTTATTGATGGCATGTATAACAGCTAAAAACTCTTTCTCTGTTAGTGTATAATTAAGTTTAGTCAGATTAAGATTCTTGCTAATAAAATAAATGGCATAGGGTTTCTTGTCCTCCTCCTGTCTGAGGACAGCGCCTATGGCAATGTCTGATGCATCGGTGGAGATGTGAAATGGTATTTTCCAATTTGGTCCCCTCAACACCGGTGTTGTCGAGATCAACTTCTTGAGCCCTACAAATGACACATCACACTTGTCAGACCACTGAAATTCTACATTACCAGTCAAAGCATGTAAAGGTGTAATGGTTCTTGCAAAATTTTCCATAAATCTACGATAGTATCCAGAAGCATCAAGGAAACTACGTACCTCAGTTTGTGTGTGTGGTGTAGGTAGATAAAGGATTACCTCTATTTTTGCTGGATCTACCCTAATTCCATCTGCAGAGATATAATTCCCTAGTGCCACACCTTCTATCATCATCATGTGACACTTTCCGTGGCTTAAACATAACCTGGTCGCAATGCACTGCTCTAGTATTTTCTCCAGGTTATTTAGTGCTTGATCGAATTCGTTGCCATAAGGAGTGAAATCATCCATATAGAATTCAAGTCCTTCACTGATAAGATTGTTGAACATGCTCAAAATGGCCTTTTGAAAAGTGGCTAGAGCATTACAAAGTCCAAAGGGTAATACTCTGTATGCAAAAGTTCCCTAGGGGCATGTGAATGTAGTTTTATCTTGATCTTCTAGGGCAATCCGAATCTGATTGTACCCACTAAAACTATCTAGGAAAGAAAATAATTTATTTCCTGCCAAAGTATCCAGGACCTAGTCAATGAAAGGAAAAGGGAAGTGGTATTTTTGAGTGGCTTTGTTAAGTTCCCTGTAGTCAACACAGATGTGACATTTCCCATTTTTCTTTGGGACGATCACTAATGGGGAAAGCCATCGACTATCTGAGATGGGATATATAAAATCTACATCCAACAGCTTTAGTAATTCTTCTTTACTGATATCCCTGAGGTGAGGATTCAATCTTCTCTATGGTTGTCAGATAGGCCAGGCATCTTTTTCAACATAAATTTGGTGTGTACAGAGTTGCGGATCAATACCTTTCATATCAGAATATTCCCATGTAAAATCTTGTTGGTATTTAGAGAGGACTTGAATTAGCTTATGTTGTTGTTGTTCATCTTTATTGGCATTGATGTTTAGAGACCTCCCTGGTGCAATCTTGACAGGTTTGTTGTTATGAACGGTTGTAGTTGGAATTTGTTGTTCCATTAAATCTTCCTGCAGGTCTCCCTGTGCTTCACAGTCTAGAACATATTGGAGCATCTGTCAAGTTGAGTTGCTCATGGTGGCTAGATTATTGATAAACCCACTAATTACGTCATCCTCTAGAGGTTTTTAAGTCTGAGGGCTTCTTCCTACGTAAGAGGGGCTCGTAAATCCTTCTCTGGGTAATGCGGTGGTGGAAATTGTGAATATATGAAAGTTGGACTTGGTTTAGCAGGAGGATATAAAGTGAGTTTCTTTGTGATACCCCCTCTAGTGATTGTCATATTACTTGCTCGAAATCCTATGTACGCATATGCTATTGCAAGCCATGGCTTGCCCAGTATCAATGGATTCCCTTCAAGTCCACTTCTTAGGTTGATGATGAGGAAGTCCGTCGGATATTCCCAAGAGTCGACGGAGATGGCTATATCATGTAATGTGCCAACTGGTCGAACTACTAATCGATCTGCTAACTGTATCATTATTGCAGTGGGTTCGAAGGAGTTAAAACCTAGGGTATTGCAGGTTTCCATAGTCAGGATGTTGATGGCTGCTCCCAAATCAACTAGTGTATTGGGAAAAGAAGAGCCCTGGATTTGAACTGTCACTATGGGATTCCCTGAATCTACATATTTAACCGGTTCTTGTCTACCTAAAATTAGATCAGACAAGGCTCCTACCATGCAGACTGTTGATGATGGATTTTTAATTTTTCTGACGGGACTTCTCCCACATGGCTCCTTGATCATTTTTGCATAGATTGGGATGTCCTAAAGAGCTTGCAGGAGTGGAATCTTGATATATAAATTCTTGAGTTCCCCTACAATGTCAAAGTTGGGATATATGGTCAATTTCTCTATCATCAATATTTCGGGGAACGGAGGGGAGGGCGTTGCATCCTTATCAAGATCTTGTGATTCGACTTTGTTTCCCCCCTGCTTGATTTCTTCTATTATTACCATAGTCGAAGGTGTTATTGCTGGTTTTTTTTCACTCTCCTTCTCTTGAAAAATATTATTTTCTTTGGGAGAGATTATTCATCCCGATCTCAACCATAGTTCATTGCACCCTACCTAGTTGATCTCTCCTTCTCCATTCTCCATAATCTTGACGAACTGAGTTGGTCTGTTATTTGGATTTGGGTGAGGTTGGGCTGGCAGTTGAGGACACAATTGGGATTGTGGGTTTTGGGGCAATTGGAGTGGTGCTTGTAACGTAGGCTGAGTTTGAGGGGCCATCCCCATGGGTTCGTTGTTTATCCCCACGGGGCACTGCCAATTCTTATTTTCCAATTTGGGTTTTGGGTAGTCATGTTGGGCCATTGTGGAGGGTAGATGTTGTTATTTGAGTTTTTCCAGGATGAGGTGGGATATTGTAATTTAGGCCAAGTGGAAATTGTATTTGGTTGATTCTGCTAGGCAGGATTTGTAGCGGGTTGGTTTTGCCAAGTGGGATTTACAGTTGGGTATTGTTGGGGCTGCCAGTTCTGATTAGTAAATGGATGACCTTGCCATGTGCTACCAAGATCTTGCTACTGATTATACTGTCCAAAGAAGAAAGAGGAAGGGTCCTACAGTGTATTTGGAGTCCGATTCTTCCATTGACGATGCTGAGCCATAAGATATAATGGCTCTATTTCTTCTTCTTCTTCTCTAAAGACAACTTTCAATCCAGAAAGCGATGGGCATTGCTCTGTTTTGTGATCCTTGGTGCAGATAGCACAAACCCAGACCACGTCCAAAGGGCAATCCCTTGGACCATGTTTTCTTTTGCACCTATGGCAAAATATGGCCAACGTTTGTTCTACTTCTGTTTTTTTCTGTTTGGCTTGCAACAGATCCAATTGTGTAGTCAAAGTGCTTAGAATATTTGTTTTGAATTTTCTAAGTGATTACCAACTTCATCTCGTGTAACACCCCCACTGATAATATTGTTATTTTTGGCGAGGGGGGTATGCATCCCTGATCTGGTCCGTGAACTTCCTCTTGAGCACCTGATACACAATAGGACGATGCCATCATAAGTTTCTTGATAAATGTCACCCTTCCCCACTAAATTAAATGTTTCTACCCATTCATATTTCATATCTTTAATCAGAGTTGCCTTAAGTACTTCACCTGGTAACATGCCATAGGGTGATCTTTGTAAATTATATTGAAATCTCTCGACATATTCTTCTAATGATTCATTTTCTTTTGTAGTCATTTGAAAGATTTCATCTTTTAAGTCTCTTGTTCTACAATAATCCTGATATTTTATCAAGAAGGCATGTTTCATCTTATCCCATGAGTTTATAGTTCCTCCCCCTAATCCCATGAACTAGCGTAGAGCTTCTCCTTTCAAAGTGGAGGGGAACAATTTTAATTTTTGGGGTTTAGAGGTGTAATCATACCCTCTACATAGGACATCAAATTCAAATAAGAATGTGTTCGGGTCTTCTGAGATTAATCCATGAAAGGTTGGTAGCTTTTGTAGGGGAATTGCCTTCATGGGGGCATTGGTGATTGGATCAACTATCAGATATTCCAGAGTGGAAGTATGGGGACGTTGTGGATTTTGTTGTGCCTTTTGATCGAAAATATGCTAGAAATCTCCAGGGATTTATTGATTTGGATGTTTTATTTGAATTGATTAGTTATCTGATCCTCTAGGGGATTTGATTGCACTCCCTCTGTCTGGGATTTCGGGTATGCCTTCTTATTTCACAGGAGATTCAGGATTGGGTGGTGGGTTTGTCTTAGATATCCCACTGGTTTCTCCTTCTCCTTCCTCCATATTACAAGAGTTTCCCTCTTCTAAAGGTTTGAGGGGTGGAAGATCTGTGCTCTGAAATATTTTCTCAGTCCCTTCAGTTTTGCTATGAATCTCAACGTGGGCTATAGTTGGTGAAGCTACCACCTGAGGGATTCGGGTAGATCCTTTCCTAGGTCCAACCAAAGATTGAGATTCTACTTTTCGGATGATGTCGTCTATGAAAGTGCTTCTTCCAGGGAGCACCAAGCCCTGGGCTTTGGTAATTTTTGGTGGGGGTTTTGTTTTTTCAATATCTTTCTTCTTAGTCATACACACTTCACACAAAAAAAGGAAAATCAAGAAAGAGAAAAAAAAAAAAACACCTATGCAACCTCTTAATGCGTCAATTGGAGGTAGGTGCTGGTATAAGCATCTTACTTATTGCCTGCGTAGGTTCTTACCTTCCATCTTCAATACCTCGTCCTCCAGAGGCACAATCTATGTTGCCTTTGACATTTTTCCTCAGCAACAACGCCAAAATGTTGGGCTCTAAAGATGTCTAAAAATGACCTTAGTTTAACATTAATTTATCAACCCAAGGATTCATCTTTTATCTCAAAGAATATCAGCAAAGTCTATGCAGATAGCTCATAGAGGCTAAAATCGTGTAGTGAAAGAAAATCTGAGTTTATCAACAATCAATTTCCTTAAACATTCATTAAAGATTCTAGGAATTGAAATGTAAAGCTGTACAATGGAAAGGAACTAATTAATCTATTGAATTCATTTTAAGAGCAGTAATTGAATCTAGATAAAGACTTGCAAAAATGACTATTATTATGAATCAAATTGCTGGAAAGAAAAAGGTGAATTACTCTATCTATGGAAAGAAACAGAGACTGTAATCTAGTAAAAAAGAGACAACAATCATATTTCTATTGAAAGGAACAACAACTATATTCTAACAGAAAGGAACAACAAATGTAAACTAAGTGAAAGGAACAATAAAAGTGAACTTATGAGGAACGGTCATGCATCAAATCTCAGTAATAGGAATTGGAACATCAATCATCTAATGCTTCAGGGAATATATATCTCTTGCAATTGACATGAGATCATTGTTGGAAGATTGATTGTTGTCATTGATGTCAACCCTAGTCATGGGTTTTGGACCGCAAGATTGATAAAGGTATTTGAACATGAAGGAAAATGCACATGCATATACAACACC
>JZKD02S1604444.1:144202-163539 GCA_000966675.3 Picea glauca | reverse complement strand
GTTGTTTAATTAAATATTATTGAAGATTATTAATTTTTTTTGAAGGTGGTAAAACCTATTATAATTTAGTTGTTAATTGATAGTGAGGATTTATTATTGGTTGTTATTCGCTAATATAGGTTGACTCATAAGGATTATTTAAGGAAAACCACATCATAAGAAATGATGCACTTGTGGTTTATAAGGGGACAAACTTTCATTCCTTCCCGATCTGTGAGTCTTGGGTCGTTGTCTTGGGTCATTAACTTATTTCCTAATGTTCAAAGAAGGCAATCTCTTAGCCAATTAAATATAGTTTAAGGTCTTACTCTAAGATCAAATAGGAGTTTCACACCAAATATCATTTACAAAAATCCTAACATCCCATGTTATTATAGTTAAAACTACATCAAAGAAATCATAAAGTTTCAAGTAATACCTTCCTTAATTCCATAAAAAAAAACTAAAAACTGACCCAATTATAATATAACCTCTTACTTAGAAAAACCTCATGAGTCACCATTATAATTATAATTATAATTATATGTGTGTGTGTGTGTCTGTGTGTGTTTCTTGAGTGGGCCTTGTTAGCGACAGTCCTTGTTCTAGGCGCAAAAGTATTCGGGTCTGAAAGTCACATGAGAAGCGCTCGAGCGCAACATGGAAAAAATCTTGTTTTGAGGCTTCCAATTCAAGCAAGCGGGTGGAATTACGATGTCAGCAGCCCGGATCCATCCATAAGAGCAGATCAACGGTCATTGGAATATCGGGGCTAGCAAGTTGACCGATGTATAACGTCAAAGAAAGCGGCTTTATGCTGAGACTGAATCTGGGTCATCTGATCCCGCGACACATAGTGCGAGATCTAGTCAGCATGTTGGTAGTCGGGGGTTCGAAGGTTGAAAGTCCCTCATCATCTCACATCTCGAAACCCCGAACCCTGGAGTGCCGAAAGTGCCCAGAGGCAAGCCCGCAGTATCGCGAAGTAGCCTCAGCCGTTCATCCACAGGAGACACCTGGCGCGCGATTAGGCTCCTCACCTTTTCGCCCATCGCGACTTCGAAATATAAAAGAATAGCCTGTCATATTCCCGATGCGCAAGGTGCCGGGAGCATCCAGGACCCAAGCCCGCACCATCACCAAGTAAGTTCGTAGGGTGGACTATGTCTTTTAGTTGCGTGAGATTGCGAGTTACGAAAAGTGCCTAGAGGGGGTCAACCTCCGCTGACCATCGTGTCTCGGGACTTCGCGAGGGGAGAATGCCAAAGTTCGATACTCCAGCTCGCGAAGCCACGAGTTGTGAGAGGCATTAGTACTTGGGCTCTAGCCGACGGTTACATGTAGAGAGCGCTAACCAGGAAGGGGGCCCGACCCGTATCACCATCTCGGGGATTGGGAGTTTAGAAAAGGGAGCCGAAGGTCTTTTACCCACGAACTCGCGAATCGCGAAAGGGAAAGAACATTTAAAGTTGGGCCCACAATATCAGGGGGTAGTCTTAGCCATCCATTTGAAGGGGACACCTGGCGCGCGATTAGGCTCCCTGCCTTTTCACCCATTGCAGTTTCAAAGCGCAAAAAACAGCTCCATCATATCCCGATACATGAAGTAGCGAGAGCATTCAGGACCTGGGGCCCACAACAGCGTCGGGTGAGTTTAGGACCATCAGATTTGAAGGACGTGTGGCGCTCAATTGAGCCATCTCGACGTTTCGCCCATCGCAACTATGATAAGCAAGGATCGACTCCTTCCCATTCGCGAACGCCGAAAGTGCCTGGGAAATAAGCACGTGGTCACAGCCCGCGGTCACTTGGGGAAAGAAAGGAGTTGTGTAAAGAAGGCCAAAAGTGCCAAGTTTAGTTACAGAAGGGATCATCGTGATCTCCAGGCGTCATCGAATCCGATCTCAATATTGTTTCTCGCTCAGAGTAAATGAAAGCAAGGAGAGGTGGTTGAAACCTCTCCCCAGTCATTAAGTGCGAAGTATGGAGGGCCTGGCGAGGGGTCTGCTCGAGAGGGTCCTGTGTACCCATTTTTCTGGAGAAGCCATGCCAAATTCCTCGACTAGACAGAGAAGTCTGCGCATGCTAGCCCAACACTTAATGGCTCAGCTACCCTCCCCCTACAGGAGTCATGCGCAATTAAGGTGGCGTCTGACAGGGATTATTCGTCCGAATTCGGCTGAAGGGACACCATGCTTTGGATGGCTGAACATGCCTCTGTTAGGTGAATTTTCCTGAGTATATAGACTCAGTCTTTGTATTTTGTGAGGTATTGATGGTAGAGCGAAGCTCCCGATTGTAAAGTTTTAACACACTCTAGTTCTCTGGTTATGAATTTGTATGTGAGATTTCTTGTTTTATGACAGATAGTCTTTCTTATTCCATCTAATTTTCACCTTATGCTGAGAGAGTTCGTGAACCACTGATTCGTGTGAATTATTGCAATCATCTTATGATAAAGGATTTATTGTTGCATTGTTGTATTCTCCGACGTTTTGCATTTGAATGCAAGAAGATCTTGCGTTTAGATGTCTTCTCCCACAGCCTGTTAGAAACCTGATGTTTACGACAGACCTTTGCACCTCTCTGATACAAGTCTTCCTCCTACTCACCCTTACTACAACTCATTGTCTGAAGTTATCTAAGACCTCATTTGCCCATGCATGCCTGGCCTAGTTTTGGAGTTAGAACCACATTGTTTGAGTTAACCTCCATTTGATCACCACATTAAACAAATCGTGACATAAACTGATGGGCGTCAGGCTCTGCTCCTGCTACAATCCAAGGGTGACTTTTGACGCTAACAGGCCTAATGGTTAAGAACGTGTGTTTCCTTTTAAGAGGTCACAAATTCAAACTTAGAGGGGGGTAGGGTATGTATACCTCCATAGACTTTACCAATCAAATCATTGGACAGAGAGGAATCCCTTGTCCTACAAACAAGAGAGTTTCATACACCAATTTGATGTGGCTTAACCGTGACCTTAAAAATAAATTATTATTATATATATACATAAACATTGCTCAATTAAATATTATGGAAAGCTAACATGAATTACCTTATTACACATATGAGAATCATAATAATAGTGGAAGAGTCAAAGGGATCGTGTAGAATTTCATTACTGAGGAACAATATATCCACAATTGAGGGGAATTTGTGTCCAAGGCTTCCCACTCTAATACATATGATAATTACCATCTTAAACAAACGTGTCTTCACATTTTTTTTAAATGATAGGATATTTCCAATGGTGTTAGATTTATGTTTCATTGACATATTCTATATCTTTCCAAAAATTATTGAAAATATAAGGAATTTTAAGTTTTTAAATTTAGTCAAAATAAAGAGCGAGAAGTTTAAATTTCTTAAAATTTTCACATTTTTTAAAATGATAGGATATTGCCAATGATGTTAGATTTATGTTCCATTGACATATTCTATATCTTTCCAAAAATTATTGAAAATATAAGGAATTTAAAGTTTCTAAATTTAGTCAAAATAAAGAGCGAGGAGATTAAAGTTCTTAAAATTTTCACATTTTTTTAAATGATAGGATATTGCCAATGGTGTTAGATTTATGTTTCATTGACATATTCTAGTTCTTTCCAAAATCTATTGAAAATATAAAGAAGTTAAAGTTTCTGAAAATATAAAAAGCGAGGTGTTAGATTTATGTTAATTTATGTTTCATTGATATATTCTAGTTCTTTCCAAAATCTATTGAAAATATAAAGAAGTTAAAGTTTCTGAATTTAGTCAAGATAAAGAGCGAGGAGTTTAAAGTTCTTAAATTTAGTCATGACAAAGCTTGAGGATTTTCTCAATAACTTTGACTACTCTTAGAGGCTACTAGTTAATAAATGCAAGTGTTCAAAGATAGATAAGTACAAGTTAAATCATAAGTCACTTATCCTGTCCTCCTATCTTCATCTGGTATAAAAAACGATATGATGGTTTGATGATATGAAGATGTTGGTCCCAAGATCTGCACCTGATTGTTAAAGAGCAAAGCTAGACTATCTCAAGTTTAGAATAGTTGATTTTTAATTTTTGTTGGTTAGTTAGAGGGTTGGTTCTATCAAGACAAGAGCATTGTTGGGTCGAAAAATGATAATGATGAGGGTCCTCCTTGGCTGGTGGCACACTAATGACAGGCGAGTGAAATAATAAAAACAAAGGGAAACAACAAACCACTCAATGAATAATCTTCCGCTGGAAGTTTAATACTTAAAATATCATTTCAAAACATTAAACATGTATCAAAAACACAATTATTCCCTCAGGTTGCGATAAAAACAAATCTTTACCAAGCATTAGTTGTTTTTGCAGATTGCATATCAATAAAGAAAAGTTATACAATAACCGAAGGAAATGAAATGTACTTTGCACAAATAAAAAATTGCATTCAAGATAAGATAAAAACACATGAAGATTTGAACGAAACACTGTCATAAAGAGTATATTCACCAGGTAGAGAGATTTAATCCATGAATAGAACGGGTCCAACTAGTTTGATGTGTTGTTATCCTTTGCCCCTAAAACTCAACCCTCAAAACATAGAGAAACTGGATATTTATCAAAGTTGTAGAGGCTCTCGTCCATCTGGGACTGAGACTTAACTCTACATTAACAATTGTAGAACGAATAATTAAATTGATTAAAACACTATTGGAGTACAACAATGTATACTTCACACTTGACTTAATAAAAAAGGGTGGTTCTTATCACACATAGAAGACCACTTATTATGCTTTAAACTAAATAGAGTCTTGAACTGAATAATTGAAAATTGACACTAGCGATGAAACGGGATTACTGTGAGCGCTAGAATGAACTGAGACTGTGGAAGAAATTGATTCATAGTGACAGAGCTGAGTTTTTCATTGATCATGGCATGAACGCATGTTGTTGGAGGCCACTGAAAACAACTAGATGTGCAACGTGAAAATCTCCCAGAGTGACATGGTGACCTAACTCGTATAAGCATGTGATTGCGGAAGTTGTCGAGGGAGGTTTGGATCCACACCACTCCGACACCTGCAATCCACCACCAACTGCCATGCACCTCAAAAGCTATACCATGGTTTCAATTTCGGGACCACTCTAGAAGATTAACGTTCGAGCATTTTCCGTCCCCGCAATGAAGTGTGGCCATTGATCGTTTTTGTGATCTGCGATTTGGGTGACCCTACTACTTTAGCGCCCCTGCTAAAGTTCTATCCATCTACCATATTAGAAATTCCCCTATCTGATTTAGTGATGGTGCAAATTTCTTAGAGCTCAGGAGATTTTGAACGTCAAGCATGAATATCTCCCGAAATGACGTGGCAGTCTCTCGTCACTTCGACACTTCGGAGTTCGGGAGATTTTGAATGCAAATTTTTTATAACTCTCAGAGTAGTATGGGCCCAATTGACGTGGCAGTCTCTCATCACTTCAGGACTTCAACTCTTTGGGACTTCGGGATGTAGAGCATGGAAATCTCCCGAAGTAGTACGGGCTTGGTTAACGTGGCAGTCTCTTGTCACTTCGGGACTTTTGTTTGGTTGTTAATCCTTGTGCGACTTCGACGCTCTGAATGCACAAAAACTGTCGATCTGAATTGTACATGGGATATTCACTGTTGAAAATTGAACCTATCTGTTTGCTTGTATTTCAAGCCCAAAATAGACTGCTCTGAATGCTACATTTTTCTCATGGTTGCTTATTGTGCATACAAAGGAATTGGAAGACCTAGATGTTTCTTGCACACAGGAAAGGCTTGGTTGGCCTGTTGCATGCTCAATTAGTGGCAAACATGATGACAAGTATTTCAAACTCAAACCATACATGCAACTATCTTTCAAGGAAAATATAAATAATTCGGCGCAAAGAATTAGTCAAGCAATCCAATAAGGAAAACCAGGTCAATGAAATATGTGAATCTGTCTTTATCAACCAGAAGAGGAAAAATTCGACGAAGGCATATGGAAATGAGAGAGGAGAGGCAGGGGTGCAGACCTAGGTTACAACATTGGCTCCAACCAGGGATAACACTTCCCTGCGAGGTGCTAAGAACAACATATCAATGCCTTTGAATTTAATAAATTCCCCCCCACATCCCTTTTCTTACCTCTGTTCTGTCTTCCAGCCATGCATCTCCGAAAATTAACGTTGAAGCTAACCCCAGAGCCTTTGTTGGGCTATGGAGTTTTTATTGAAACTTGAAACTGCTAAACCCTAGTGCCTTTGTTGGGCTATGGAGTCTTTATTTGCACACAACTAACTAATCAAATGCAAAAACAAAAGGAAAGCATTTATGGTACAAGAGGGACCTTCCCTCATCCTTAAAAAAAATAGTGTTTCAAGAAGTGACCATTTACTGGGCCTCCGAAGATCTTTGTATTGTCTAGATTGTGAAAGATAAACGTGTTATTGTTTAGAACCTCAACCACCTTAAAAGGGCCAAACCAGAGGCTATCGAACTTACAATACTTGGACTTGTCATCCCTTCTGGCATCCCACCTCAAGACCAGGTCACCTTCTTGAAACATCTCCTTCTTAGTTTTCTTGTCAAAGGCTGATTTGATATTGCTCTGGTATGCTTCGGTCCTCTGATCCAATGCTTCTCTCTTTTGTTGAACTTCTATAATATGGAATATTCTCCTTTGGATGTCATTTGGCTCCTGAATCTCTTCCTATAAAAATTTAGGACTAGTATACCAAGATGGGTGGGAAAAACAATGTCCACACCATAGACAAGATAAAATGGTGAGGTTCCCAAAGACTTCTTGGTGTTGATTATGTTGGCCCACAAAGCATATTTGAATTTAGAGTCCCAATATTTCTTGTTTTCGGTCAACAACTTCTTGATAATCCTGATGAGAGTTTTGTTTGATGAATTTGCCAGACCATTCCCCTAAGGGTAATAGGGCATGGAATGTGTCAAGGAAATGTTATGACTGCCACAAAATTCAATCATGGCCTTGGAATTGAATTCTTGGGAGTTGTCTGTTATAAGCTTGTTGGGGCATCTGAATCTGGCAAAAATATTGGTTTCCAGGAAATTCATGATCACCTTGTCAGTGGCATTCTTGGTGGGCACAACCTCGATCCACTTGGTGAAATAGTCAGTGGCAGTGAGAATCCACTTGTGCTTCCCACTGGAGGGTGGATTTATCTTTCCTATGAATTCTAACCCCCATTGATGAAATGGACCACTGGCAGTGATAAGTTTTAGGGGTAGTGATAGTAACTTCTGTTTTCCTGCAAATTTCTAACATTCATTGTAGGCCCTAATAATAGTAAATATATCAGAGAAAAGGGTGGGCCAATAGTACCCTTCCCTTAGGATATTGAGAGTTGTGGCCTTCCAATGCTGGTGTCCTCCACATACTCCTCTATGCATTTCTATTGTGACTTGTTTGGCTTCATTTTCATCAAGGAATTTTAACAGGATTCCATTATGATCCCTCCAATACAAGCTCTGGTTTGAAATGTAGAATTTGATATCCTTCATTTTGAGAGATATGGCCTTTGTCTTCTTCACAACTGGTGGATATTTAAGATGTTGCAGAAAATAAATGATGTTTCTATACCAAGGTGAAAAGGAGTAATTTTCAAATACCTGCATGTTGTCTTGTCCAGGCCGTATTATGGGTGCATTTGATTGGGTGAAGATTTGATGTAATTCTAGCACCTTACAGTTTGATTATGATAACAACTTGGCAAGTCCTTGTCCCTTGATCAATTTGGTGGGTTTTATGTGTAGGTTAGACTCCAATAGTTTGACAATCCACTTACCCCTTTTCCCCTCACTGTCTGGCTAGACCAGAATCTCTTTGACACTATTGCTAGGAACAAAGGTTGTTATGCTAGATTGTATCACATATACCCTGAAGGCCTTGAGTTCTTTGGCCAACGCATAAGCTTGCTTTTCTAATATATCATACTTTAGCTCAACATCTCTGAGAGATTTGCTAAAGAAGTTTATGGGTTGTTCATGTCCTTCTCCATTTTTCTGTAGTAGTACAACAACAATGGTCTCCTTAGAAGCAAAAGAAAAAATGAAGAAATGCTTGGTATAGTCAGGGATGGCTAATACAGGGGCTTCAACTAAAGCCTTATTGATCCTTTGGACTGTTGATTTTTCCTCTAATGACCATTTTATCACAACATCTTTCTTCAACATGTTAGTGATAGGCTTCAGGATTTCGGTGAAATTTTGCACAAAGCGCCTTAGGAAGTTTATCTTGCCAATGAAAGACTGGATATCCTTTTTATTTCTGGGGATTTCTATCTCTTGAATGGCATCGAATCACTTCAGATCAATTTGTATACCTCCTGCTGATATGATGTGGCCCAGGAGCTTACCTTCTGGCATCGAAAAGTGAGACTTCCTAGGATTTAGAGATATTTCGTATCTCCCACATTTCTGGAAAACCTGCTCCAGATGCTGCAAATGTTCATCGTCAAACTTGGAGAAAATGGTGATGTCATCCAAATATATAGCCATAAATTTGTCTTTTTCTCCCACAAAATCTATGTCCATGGCCCTCTCAAAAGTGCCCCCTACGTTCATCATCCCAAAAGGCATCTTGTTGTACATGAATGTTCCCCATGGGGTGGTCAATGCTGTTTTTTATTTGTCCTCTTAACACAATGCTATCTGGTTATAGCTAGAGTATCCATCTAACAAGGAAATAATGTGGGAAGCTAGCACCCTCTATAAAATATGATCCATCTTGGGGAGAAGGTAATTATCTTTTAGAGAACATTTGTTGAGATTTCAGAAATCAACACACAAGCATATCTCCCCATTTTTCTTTCTCACATGTACCAAGTTGGCCACCCAGTTTAAGTACCTCGATGGTACAATAATATTTGCATCCAACATTCATTTCAACTCTTTCTCGATTATAGACACCAATGTGGGATTATTTTTCCAAATCCTTTGTTTGAATGGCTTGGAGCCAGCCTTCAAAGGTATCTTGTTATGGATGATGTCAGTGTCAAATGTCTTTAAATCCTCATATGACCATGCAAAAGTATCAACAAACCTTTTGATGAGACTGACATACATGTCCCTTTGTTCCACAGCTAATTCTTTGGACAACTTGATGAACTTGGGATTCTCAGTGGTCCCAATATTGCAATATGTTATCTCTTCTTCTTGATCCTTCATGGAAAGTTCTCTCAAAACATCATTACTGTCAAACAACCTCTCTAGTGGAACTATTTATATTGGAATGTGATTGTTTTTCAGCTCCACAATATCGTGGCCATCTACTATCTTTAGTAGATGAGATGTTTGTTGATTCATTATTTTCACCTTCTTGGCTTTCTTGGTCGATTGAGATATTAGAGAATTTATCAATGGTATGTAGAAACCTCTATAGCTCTAGATCATCACTAAAGACTTTCCAGTGCTTTATGTTGTCTGGTATGGTTGTCCTATTCTTGATTTCCACTTGATATTTAATATTTGGACCAATGGGAGGTCTAAAAGTGTTGGCAGCCAAGGCTAGAGAATCTTCCTTATGATTCTCCTCTCTGGGGATGAAGGATATATTAAATGCTAGAAATAAATTGTCGATTAGGTCCCATACTTTGTTTCTGTATTGCTTGAGCCTCTGTTGTTTAGCTTGATATATGTTCTTAAATTGATTGATTATTAACTCAGAATCACCAAAAAATGATAAACAATCAATGGCCATGTCTTTGGCAGCCCTCAATCCCAACATCAGAGCTTAATATTTAGATATATTGTTAGTAGTTTCAAACTCCAGCTTATAAGAGAGTGTTATTACCTCTTTTGAAGGTAAAATGAGGAGTATACCTACCCCAGATCCTTCCTTTGATGAAAATCCATCGAAATACATCTTCCATACCTTTTTTTGTTGACCTATCAATGGTTGATATTTGCATTGGCAAACTAATATTTTAGGTTCATCATCATTTAAATGAAAAACAGATGAGCCGGTCTCATTCTCAACAACATATATTGGGTGACTGCTTGGGTTCTGATGGTCACTGATGATGTAGGCTAACCTTAACTCTCTATATAGCCTCCTATGTTCCCTTCTGAACACAAGGATGTTAGCATAAGTGAGGTCCATTTTTAATGATCCTCCAACCTTTTTAGCCCAAGTTCTGGATAAGAGCATACCAAATTTCAGGGGAATTTCAGCCACAACAATGTCCATCAATACGCTCTTCATTGGTAATTGTGCCAAATAAACCACCATATCCTTTATCAATCCCAGACATTTTACTTTCTTAGAATCAAAGGAATACAGGTCCTGGTATGGTTTGGTGATCTCTAGACCTAGTTTTTCCATAACAACTTTGGGCATAACATTGTGTGAGGCTCTTGAGTCCATAATACAATTATGCAATATCTTATCATGGAAATTTAAAGATATATAGAATGGTGGAGAAGAATCGAATCCATCCTCAATGTGTGGACCCATAGTAATGGTTGGGTTCTCATCCTGTAGAGTAATTACATCAGAAGATACAATAGAAGGAGTTGGCTGCAAAACTTTCATGATGGATTTTTTGAAAGGTTCATTCTTCATTAGTTTTGTCAAAGGAACACGGATCTTGATCTTTCTCAATTCATGCTCTAGGCTGAAAGAGGTTGGTGGCCTATTAGATTCCTTTATCTTAGGGACTGTAGGTTTAGGTGGGGGAAGCTACTAAGATTTAGATGACATATCTTTCCTTGGATTTGGCTTGGGAAGGACTTCATCCTTTTTGTTTTGATCAGAGGTAGTGGATTTGGGAGCCCCCCCTCTTGTCCTCAAATTATATTTTTTCTGGGGTTGGCCTTGAATAACTGTCTCTTCCTCTATTTGATTATCGAATTGATTTGACAGTTGTGCTACCTCATATTCTTGTAGCGTTAAGTGACTAGTATAATAATCTGCTTCATTGAAAAGTACAACAGTATCATCTACATCATCGTTGTCTACATCTATATCCTCAATATGATTGTCTTGGAAAGGAGGCGCTACCCTTTGATCATCAACATTCCTCCTTTTTCTCTACATTAGCCAAGGGGCATCATTAAGCCTTCTAAACTGGTTTGGATTTCTATTTCCAACCCCTTGAAAATCTCTGTTTGGTTGTTTAGATTCCCATTTCATCTTAGCTATTTCAGATGTTAGATCCTTCAATGTGTTGGTCATTTCATAAAGTTTGGGATCAAATGTGGCTAGGTTAGAGGAGGCAGGGGAATCTTCTCTCTGTTTTTTCTTCTATTTATCAGACCTAGTCTTTAACCTGTTATCTAGATTTAGAAGTGGAACAAACTGATTAACAGACTGAATACAATAAGCATAGAGATAGGTAGAATAACACAAATATCCAGTGAACAATATATTCTATTAAATAATGAAATAGGATGAAACTGTAAAACTGCAGAACTGAAACTTGCTCGAATGGTGGTAGCTATCTCTGAGAAGAGATGTGGCTTCTACATGCATCCTTACGAGAAGAATGGATTACAATGAGGCTCCATGGGCCATTTTCATATTACTCATGAATGCCAAAACCCTAGACATCCAAAAACCTAACCCTAGAAGCTAAAACGCCAAAATTCATGTGGGCCCTATGGGTAAGTTGGTGTAATTTGGTACCTCAACTTCCTAGGGTCATAAATTTTGCATACGACCTCCATTTTAGGTGTGTGATATCTTGTTGGAAAGGTATTTCAAAGAACTACACATTTCTCCATCAGAATCTAACTACGTCTATAGTCTAACTATGGCGAGCCAAAAAAACAATGTTTAGGGCCCCAAAACAGCCCTGAAAGTACAACAAGATGTTCTTACATTAAAACATACAAAATAATCTAGTTGGATTAGGCAAGAGGCCACCCATATCCACCTGGAGAATGTGTGAGGCTTTAGACAACCCCATAAGTGTAAAACTCACAATTATAAAGTAGTACATAAATATGTGTTGAATAAAAAAGGACATGAAGAGCTAGTTGGAATAGGTGGGTGGCCACCAATATCCACCTAGATAAATCCTCCCCCCTTAGGAAGAATTGGTCTCCATTGCATTGATTTCCCCCATCAGGTGAGAAAAATTCTGCTGGATTTGGCCCTGGGTGAGCCACTTGCCTTGGTGTAGAAGCTGCCCTATCTTGACAACCCAATAAAGATTGATCTTCTGCTAGCAAGTGCCCTTGACTTGTGTGTCCACGATCTGATCGGTGGATGTGTGTTCCATGCAGTCAGGGTTGAGCTTTGTTGGTCTCAACTGTTTGGCGATATCATAGGTGTCCAATAATGGTGTAAAATATGGCCTAAGTAGGTCCACATTGAATACTGGATGCAGACCAAGGAAGGGTGGAGTGTTTAGATCAAAATAATTTCTACCCACAACCTTGGTGATAGTGGAAGGCCCATAATAGAGTGGATAAAGCTTCTGATGGGGCCTGGTGAGATGATCCTTCTGCAAATGTAGCCATACTTTGTCGCCAACCTAAAACTGGTGTGGTACCCTATGTTGATCGTGGCGCTGCTTGTACTTCGCATTGGATTTTTGCAAAATCTCCTGGACATGTTGGCTGATGTGTTGAATCTTCTCAATGAATCTGGTGGCTTTTTCAATCACAGACTGATAAGGGGAAGAGTATGTTTCTGTAGTGGCAAGAGGAAGTGCAACATCAATGGGTCCCAAGGGTTGGAATCCCAGACCCACCTGAAATGGACTATGGCTAGTGGAACTATGGAGAGCCCTGTTGTAGCTAAGTTGAACATATGGGAGACTCTCGTCCCATGTACAAGGATGCTTAGAATTGTACATGTGAAATATGTGCACAATCATATGATTGACGACCTTGGTTTGGGCATCGGTTTTGGGGGTGGAAAGCGGTGGATTTTGTGATCTTGGTGTCTAGGAGAGACCAGAGAATCGACTAAAAGGTGTTGAGGAGCTTGTTGTCTCGGTCATAGATGATGGTCTGCGGTATCCCAAAGTGGACCCAAACTTGTTCTAAGAAGATATTAGTAGTCTCAGCCACTGTGACATTCTTCTTACAGGTTGTGATAATGGACATCTTCAAAAATCGATCAACGAACGCAAACACACAGTCATTTCCGTGCTTGGTGGATGAAAAACCAGACATGTAATCCATTGAGATGGATTCCCACAAATTCTTGGGAATAGGAAGATGGGTGTATAATCCTTGCTTCTTGATGGTTGTCTTGGAAATGGCGCAGGCAGTGCAAGATCAAATATACTTGCTGATGTCCTGTTGAATTTTTGGTCAATAAAAATGTTTCTGAAGAATGACCACAATTTTCCCTATGCAAAAATGTCCTTCCACCCAACTGTAGTGCGCTCCCAAAATCATCTTTGCATGCTCACTTGTAGGAACACAAAGATGGCCCAGGTGGCATAAGAGTCCATCCTGAATGTGAAAATTAGTGACCATGGTGCTTGTACCCAAGAGATGATATGTTGTGGTGAAGTCCAGATCTTATTGATAAAGTTGGGGCCACTCTAATGCTTCATGTCCACTAGACTAGAGCACAGTGGTGAGTGCAGCCAGAGGAGGCTGACTGAGACAATCAATGACATGATTGGAGATACCTGTCTTATACTTGATGTTGATATGGAACTGCTGCAAGTAGGTGGACCATTTATGATGGCGGTCGTTCTGCAATTTCCCCTGTGTCTGTATGAACTGCAGAGGCTTGTGATTAGTGTGTATGATTGTCTATTTACCCATAATGTAATGTTTCCATTGACGATAGACTTGTACAATGGAATACATTTCCTTGTCATAGGTGGGGTATTTTTGGACAACATCAGAGAGTGTCTCACTATGGTATGCCAAAGGATTCTCATGCTAAGTGAGATCTGCACCCATAACATAGTCAAATGCATCAGTCTCAATCTTGAATGGTTGTTACAGATCGAGCAAGGAGAGTACAAGAGCTAGGTACAAGCGATGTTTTAGATGATCGAATGCCTGTTGTTTCTCCTTCCTCCATACAAACTTGTCCCTACCACTGCCCTTGGTCACCTGGATGAGGGCCCATGCAATATGGGAGAATCCCAACACGAACCAATGATAGAAATTGGATAGCCCCAAGAAGCTCCGAAGCTCAGTCAATGTGGTTGGGGCCGTACAATCACGAATGAATTGGATCTTATCTAGATCAACATGTACCCTATGCTCATAAACAATGTAGCCCAAGTATTGGACCATGTTCAAGCCAAAGGATCATTTTTCCAAGTTGGAATAAATCTTGTGTTGTCACAGAGTGTTCAAAACCTGTTGAATATGCCACATGTGCTCTTCCCACGTTCTGCTGAAGATGAGGATGTCATCCAAATATACTACCACAACGGAGTTTGTGAAAGGTCTCAATACATCATCCATCAACCTCATGAAGGTGGCTGGTGCATTTGTTAAGCCAAAGGGCATGACTAGCCATTCGTAGAGACCTTCTTTATACTTGAAGGTTTTCTTTCAGACATCAATTGGTTCGATGGGAACCTGGTGGTAGCTAGAGTCCAGGCCAATCTTACTGAATAAATTTTCCCCCTTGAGTTGGTAAAGAAGGTCATCAATCCTGGGAATGGGGTAGCGGTTTCTGACTGTGATGTTGTTTAATGCGCTGTAAGCAATGCAGAGTCACCAAGTCCCAGCCTTCTTCTTCACCAGTACAATCGATCTTCCGCAAGGGGAGGAGATGGGTCTTATGTGCCCCTTATGTATAATCTCTCTGATCTGACACCTAATTTTGTCATTCTCCATCAACGAGCACCGATAGACTGGCCCATTAGGTAGAGGTGCACCAGGGGTCAGATAATTGGATACTTTACTTGGCAGTGTGTCGGTATCCCTGTAGGTGAGGTGAAGATGTTTTTGTATTCTTCCACGATCCCATCCACACATTGTTACTACAAAGAGAGGTGTTGTGTAGAGGCCACAGATGTGGTGGTGACCTTCTTCTTACTGTGAGAATGGATCACAAAGAAGACGAACTTCCCAGTCTATGAAATGACCTTACTACATTGCTCAGTAGAGATTAAAGAAACAGCAGTAGGCGGTGTCACCTCTGGGATCCTGTACAATTGTCTACCCAAGGTAATAATAACAATGTGGGGTCTAGACTCATACAGAACATGATTCTTCCACAAATATGGTTGTCCTAAATTAACATCACAAAATTCAAGGGGAGAAATATCACATAGTACCTCATCCTTGAAAGGCTTGATGTCGTAGGGTAGATGAAATTGTTGGCTTGCACGAAGATCTCTTCCTTGACGGAGCTAGCCGATGGTGTAGGGTTGTGGGTGCAGTGTCGTTGGAAGGTCTAGCCACTTGATGACCTCTACTGAAATAAGGTTCTTCTGACTACTACTTTCAATAATGAAATGAATCAGAGCCCCCTTAACCCACATCTGGTAGTGAAAGAGGAATTCCCCTTCCTCTGGTTCTTCTAGTTCTCTTGGCCGGACTTTGGTGGTAGTGACCATGGCACTGGGTTCAACATCGATAATCCACTTCCCTCCTTCAGGATCTGACTTGGAATCAGAATCGACCTCTGACTCAGAAGCCTTCAACTCAACCATGAGGGACTGCTTGGAGAGGAATTTGTCAGTGTTGTGCCAAGGAATTTTATGGTACTCACACCATTTTCCTATGTCCTTCTTCATCTTCTCGTTGCCCTTATTGTGTTGCGTTTTGGACAGATTGTCTTGAGGGGTTTGTAGATCCAAACTCTCATCGTTTCTGCTTAAATTTCTGCTCGATCTTAACAACGTATCTATAAGCCATGCCCAATGAGGCGATGTCTAGGAAATCCATTTCTATTTGTATGTATCTATGCAAATAACCACGGTATTTGAACACCAAATGACACTCAGAATATTTTATACCAATTTTGGTGCATAGGGTATGGAAAATATCGGTGAAGTCTGTTACTATCTAGTCCCTTTCTTTACGTAGGGTGGTCCATCTGGTGTACTGGTCCTCGTAGCTTCCAAAAAGGTAGTATTGTTCTTTAATGGCATCCTAGAAGGAATCCCATGTAGGGGCCACCACAAAAATTGCAGATTCCTCCACGACCCTTTGCTAAGAGTAAGTATCCCACTAGTATTTAACATGGGGAACGACCTTGAGGAGTGAAAAAGTGATATTTTCCCTATCAAAAAAATTGTGGACCGAAAAATATCCCTCGAGCAAATATTACCATTTATCTACAACATCCACATCTATCAGTCCTTCAAATAATGGAATATCAAAATTTACCTATACCTTGAAGGGAGTTGCATGGCCACTTGATGAAGATGCTTCTCCCATGGGCAACTATCAAAGGATCTGCACAAATTTTTCCATCATTTCGTTCCGTTGTCATGCGAGGGCTTCCTCGAGAAACATTTTAATAGGATCTCCTACTCCATCTTATTTCTTTTCATCTCCCATGGGTTGTTGTCGAGCTTGCTGTGATTGATCTAGTAATGGCTCGATTGGTTCAAGTCCCAACTTCTTATACCTAGACCTTGTCAGGGACATGCACGAAGAAAAATAAATGAAGAGCATACTGCTCTGATACCACTGATCCAGATTTAGGAGCGGAACAAACTAATTAACAGACTAAATAAAATAAACATAGAGATAGGTAGAATAACACAAATATCCAATGCACAATATCTTCTATTAAATAATGAAATAGGCCGAAACTGTAAAACTGCAGAACTGAAACTTACTCGAATGGTGGTAGTTATCTCTAAGAAGAGATGTGGCTGCTACGCGAATCCGTATGAGAAGAATGGATTACAATGAGGCTCCATAGGCCCTTTTCCTATTACTCATGAATTCCAAAACCCTAGACATCCAAAAACCTAACCCTAGAAGGTGAAACGCCAAAAGTCATGTGGACCCTATAGGTAATTTGGTGTAATTTGGTACCTCAACTTCCTAGGGTCATAAATTTTTCATACAACCTCTATTTTAGGCGCGTGATAGCTCATTGGAAAGGTATTTCAAAGAAATACACATTCCACCATTAAACTCTGACTCCTTCTATAGTCTGACTATGGAGAGAGAGAAAAACAATGTTTAGGGCCCCAAAACAGCCCTGAAAGTACAACAAGATGTGCTGACATGAAAACATACAAAATAATCTAGTTGGATTAGGCGAGAGGCCACCTGCATCCACCTGGAGAATGTGTGAGGCTTCAGACAACCCCATAAGTGTAGAAATCACAATTTTAAAGAAGTATAGAAAGACGTGCTGAACAAAAATGGACATGAGTAGCTAGTTGGAATAGGTGGGTGGCCACCGATATCCCTATCTCCTCAATCTGATTGTCTTGGAAAGGAGGCACTACCCTTTTATCATCAACATTCCTCCTTTCTCTCTACATTAGCTGAGGGGTATCATTAGGCCTTCTAAATTGGATTGGATTTCTATTTCCAACCCCTTGAAAAGATCTGTTTGGTTGTTTAGATTCCCATTTCAGCTTATCTATTTTAGATGTCAGATCATTCAATGTTTTGGTCATTTCATCAAGTTTTGGATCAGATGTGGCTGGGTTAGAGGAGGCAGGGGAATATTCTCTTTGTTTCTTCTTATCTTTATCAGACCTAGTCTTTAACCCGTGTGATGCCAATATATTGGATTCAACCTCAATGGATGCTTCCTGCATGGACAATAGTGTGGTGGATCTTCTCTCCCTCATCAGAAGGGATAAATATGCATCAAATGCATTGGCATAAGTGATATTGGAAGAGGCTTTAGTTGGTTTGATCTCATATGGGATTCTACCTTACATCTTATTGAATCTCTTGTTGTAGTCTAAAATAGATTCACCATTATTTCTCTTTAGAGCCCCAAAATCACTGATGTAGTAGAGATAATATCTCCTATCTCCCCATTTATTTATGAAAGATTCATATAATTCCTCAACATATATGATGGAGGATGGAGAAAGACCCCATAACCATTTCCTTACTTCCCCATCCATACTCTGCACAAACAACCTCATCCACACATCTGCATAGTCAATGTTAAAGTTGTCTGCAAAGCTGTAAAAGGCTACCATATGTTCCTCAACAGTAACATCACCCTCCCCATTATATATTGGTAAATATTTCATGTAATATGTGGTTGGGAGTGCATGTAAGCCTACAGGAAGAACTAGGGGTGCATATATGGAAACAATTATGGCATTCATCCTGTTAGCAGCCATGGCTTGAGCAATAGGAATCTGAATATTTATGGGAGCTATAGGGGTGGATGTTGGACTAGATGATGAAGTAGAGTTAGGAGTAGAATATGTATTACATTCCTTGGAATTGTGATTCTTAGGGCTAGAAAATTCAAGCTGCTTGTGATGATGAAAAGAAGTAGACTCTTTGGGCACAACTTTACCCTTGAGGGGGGAGGTATATCTTTGAGCTACGGTGGAATTTATTAGTTTATTTTCTGGATCAGAGACTACTGCGTCCTTCTTAGGGTTAGGATGAGTCTTTTTGGCTTGTATGTGTTCATATTTGGATCTGTTGAGTCCTTTTCTGGGCGCCGATATTTCTTTCGCAAATTCTACTCAATAGAGTTGCCACTATATTCTTTAACCATGGAGTTGTTGAGTGAATGATATGCAGTCTAAATGTGTATGGTCTTCGTTCACCATCAAAGATCAGATCTAATGGTTGTATTTATCCCATGGAAATATATTTCATTACTCCGTTCCCCAACAACGACGCCATAAGATGTTGCTCCTAAGATCTGCATCTGACTGCTAAAGGGAAAATCTAGGCCACCTCAAGTTTAGAATAATTGATTTTTAATTTTTGTTGGTTAGTTAGATGGTTGGTTCTACCAAGAAAAGAGCATGGTTGGGTCAGAAGATGATAATGATGAGGGTCCTCCTTGGCTGATGGCACACCAATGACAGACGAGTGAAATAATAAAAACAAAGGGAAACAACAAACCACTCAGTGAATAATCTTCCGCATGAAGTTTAATACTTAAAATATCATTTCAAGACATTAAACATGGATCAAAAAATAAATTATTCCCTCAGGTTGCGATAAAAACAAATCTTCATGAAGCATTAGTTGTTTTCACAGGTTGCATATCAATAAATACAAGTTATATAATAGCTAAAGGAAATGAAATGTACTTTGCACAAATAAAAAACTGCATTCAAGATAAGCTAAAAACACATGAATATTTGAACGAAACACTGTAATCAAGAGTATATTCACCAGGTACAGATATTTAATCCATGCATAGAACAGGTCCAACCAGTCTGATGTATTTCTATCCTTTGCTCCTAAAACTCAACCCTCAAAACATACAGAAACTACATATTTATCAGAGTTGCAAAGGGTCTC
>JZKD02S1604444.1:0-37266 GCA_000966675.3 Picea glauca | reverse complement strand
TTGCACTCAATGATGAGCTTCTCGTTCCCTGATAGAAATAGGTCATCCACATATAACAACAATATCACTAGTCCACTATTCTTAACCTTGTAGTAAAGGTTGGGATCTTCTTTACTCTTGGTAAATCCCAAGCTCATCAGAAAGTTGTCAATTTTATTGTACCATATCCTGGGTGCTTGTTTCAATCAATACAAGGATTTCTTCAATCTACACACATGTGTCCACCTGTCATGTGTCTTGAATCCTTATGGTTGTTGTCCTTATGGCTACTCTACATACACTTCCTCTTCCACTACACCATTCAAAAAAGTTGTCTTCGCGTCCATCTGATTTATCTTCCATTTCATTACTATATCTATCGCAAGTGTAGTTCTATAATATTCCATATATAAAAAGTATGTAGAACAACAATAAATAGCTATAAATGGAAAATGAACAACAATATAACCAAAAAAACACCACGATAATACCAAAATGATAACAAAATAACACCATAATTAGCACTTTGATTACCGAGAGAAATTTTCACTTGCCTCTTCGAGGGGGAAACCTCCAGTAGAGAAGAGCTTTATTATAATAATATCCAAGACAAAAGTTCCCATACCCTCTACTCCTATTTATACTAAATATGTCTATCAAAAGAACCATCTAGAGGAAGATCCTTCTAGGAGAAGAAGCTTCTATTAGGTCTTCGTACATTGGATTTATTCTTCCTTATTGCTAGGCATGATTAATACTGACCTTTATTACATGGAAATATATTATTCTACCTGCATAAAGGTTAGGTCCATAACATGTCCTACCCCTTAAAAATAGCCTTGTCCTCAAGGCTTGAAATGAGGAAATTGTTGCAGAATGGTAGTTGGTTCCCATGTGGCATCTGTTGGAGTTGTATATTTCCACTGGACTAACACTTCCTTGATGGTTTTCTAACACAGTCAATGCTCACGCTGGTCCAAAAATGCTTGTGGTTCTAGCCAAATGGAGCCTTCTTCATCCAACTTGGGAAGGTTGGTTTGAGTTTGGCACTTAGTTTCAATCACCTTCTTTAAGAAGGAAACTTGAAAAATAGGATGGAGCTTAGAATGACTGGGAAAAGATAATTGATAGGCCACCTGTCCCACATGCTTGAGAATGGTATAAGGACCATAAAATTTGGGCGCTAGTTTCTGAAAATGGTCATCCTTGAAGGACATTTGCTTGTAAGGTTGCAGTTGAAGAAACACATGATCCCTTTCTGCAAATTGATGTTCAGAGTGACCTTTATTTTCTTTTTGTTTCATGTGATTCTGAGCCATGACCAAATTCTTTTTGAGGGTACAGAGAATAGCTTCTCGAACTGTAAGCGTTTGGTCAATCACTTGGACCTTCGAGACACCTAGAAAATATGAGAGGAATAAAGGTGGATTTTATCCATATACCACTTCAAAAGGAGTCAAGCACGTAGTTGTATGGTACAAAGTGTTGTACCACCATTCAGCTAGTGGTAACCATTGATCCCATTGATTCTGCCTTTCTGATCCAAAAAACCTCAAATATGTTTCCAAACATTTGTTGAAAACTTCAATTTAACCATCAGTCTGGGGATGATAAGTTGTGCTGAGATGTAATTGGGTGCCTTGTATCTTGAACAGTTCTTGCCAAAAATTTATGGTGGAATTTGGGTCGCGATCAAAAGCAATAAAATGTTGCATGCCATGAAGCTTGAAGACCTGATCCATGAAAATTTGAGCCACAATAGATGTTGTAAATGGGTGTTGAAGAGCACAAAAATGAGCATACTTGGGAAGACGATCAACTACCACCATGATGACTGATTTATTTCCCGATTTAGGTAAGCCGACAATAAAATCCATAGAGATATCCTGCCAAATAGCAGGTGGAATCGGAAGTGGTTGTAGTGTGACAGGAGATTTGACAGTTTCACCCTTGTTGCATTGACACACATCACATTCAACCACAAAATTACAAATGCCCTGTTTCATACCCTCCCAGAAAAAAGAATGTTTGATCCAGTCATATGTTTTGGTAAAGTTGTGGGTGTAGCATGAAGCTCAGAAAGTACCGCAGATTTAAGTTTTCACTGTTTACTTAAATACAAATGACCTTTGTATCAAAGATCATCATTGATACAAGAGTACCCTGGGAAAACTGGAGAATTGGACTACAATTGTTGTATCATATGCAAAATTTTGGGATCGTGTAGCCATTCCTGGTCAATAGCTTGGAGCCAATATGGTAAAATGAAAGAGAGAGAAAAAAGAGACCCTTCATATTCACATTTTATGGAAAGTGCATCTGATACCACATTGTCTTTTCTTTTTTGTAAATGATCTCATAATCATATCCAAAGAGCTTAGTCACCCATTTTTGTTGCTCAGGGGAGGAAAGGCGTTGTTATAGAAAATACTTGAGGCTTTGATGATATGTATTAATTTGGAAGCATTTCCCAAATAGATAAGGTCACCAAATATCCATTGCATGAAGAATATCCAACATTTTTGTTTCACAGATTGATTTTCCCAAATTTCTCTCTAACAGTTGTTTACTGGTAAAGGCCAAAGGTCGACTCTCTTGCATAAGGACAGCACCAATTCCTTTTCTGGAAGCATCACTTTCTAGGAAAAAGGTCTTTGTGAAATCAAGAAGGGCCGGGACTGGAGTGGTGCACATGGCCATACTCAAGGTTTGAAAATCATGAGCAACTGTTGGAGTCCAAGTGAAAGAATTATTTTTAAGGAGTGTAGTGAGAGGTGCCAAAACATTTCCATAATTCTTAACAAACTTACGATAATAACATGTTAAAACCAGAAATCCTCGCAAGATTTTTTAGATTCTTTGGGTGAGGCCAATCTTCCATAGCTTCAATCTTTTTAGGATCCACCCTGACGTCATCCTTTCCAGCAAGATGACCCAAGTACTCTACTTATGAGGTGCCAAAAGCACATTTAGATTGATTGAGTAAAAGTTGGTGTTGAGAGAGTAGATGGAGAACTCAATCCACATGAGCAACATGGTTTGTCTAGGTTTTGTTGTAGATGAGGATATCATCAAATAAAAATAACACAAAATGATGGAGAAAATGACGGAAGACATGATTGATGAGGCTTTGTAAAGTGGATGGAGCATTACATAAGCCAATGGGAATGACCAAAAACTCATAGTGGCCCTCATGAGTTCTAAAGGAAATCTTAGGAATTTCTGCCTCTTTCATATGGATGTGGTGGTAGACCAAACGAAGATCGAGTTTAGTAAAGAACTGGGCGCCTCTCAATTCATCCAAGAGGTCATCAATGATAGAAATGGAAATTTGTCTTTAATGGTGAGTTTGTTGAGGGTGCAGAAGTCAGTACACATGCACCAAGAACCTTATTTCTTAAGGAGCATGACCACAAGAGAAGAGTAGGGCCTCATACTATAGGGTGGATAACACCTATGTTGAGTAGTTCTTGAACCATTTTCTCAATTTCATTTTTTTGGGAAAAGGGGTGATGATAGGGATGGATATTGGGAGGAAGGCTTCCTAGGACAAGGGGAATGTAATGATCATGAACACCACAAGAAGGAGGGAGTCCCTGGGAAGTGGAAAAAATCATTTGATGTTTATAGAGGATGGATTGGAGGTCCTGTAGCACAGAGGGTGTCTTAGTGGCTTGGATGGTATGGAGTTGGGAAATAATTCCAGAATGACCTTTTTTGAGCATATTTTCCATGCGATGGGAATTAAAGATCTCTAGGGAACCGACAATGATGCCTTGGAACTTATATTGTTGGCCCTCTTGGTCGAATTGCATGGTTAATTCCTTAAAATACATGAGAATGGGACCCAAAGTCCTTAGTCATTCCGCACCCAACACAATGTCACAACCACCCATGTCGATAACAAACATATGATATTTAAGATGGTAGTCACCAATTTGGAGACACACATTTTCACAACGCCCTCCACATTTCATGGACTCACCATTGGCAATGATGATTTGGAAATTATTGACTTCACGGATATAGAAATTAGTTTCTTGGGCAATGCGACGATGAATAAAATTATGGGTGTTTCCACTATCAACAAGAATGATGAACTTCCTATGCTTAATGTAACCAATTATCTTGAGGGTTTGAGGAGCAGAGAAGACAGTGAGATAATTTAGGGAAATGACCAGTTCTACTTCAGGAGGGTCTGAGGGAGGTGTTATGTATGTGGGTTTAGGTGACACAGACACAAGGGGAGCCTCAACATCCTCTTCTGAAACATCCTCTGAGATGGCCATAAAAATATTTTTTTCCTTACACTTGTGTCTCGAAAAATATTTGTCATCACAATTATAACAAAGGCATGTGAGTTGGTGTTCAACCATTTCGACCCTGGTCAATTTATGGATCTTGAGTGGAGTAGAAGGAGGAGTGGGAGTTACTAGTTTAGTGCGAGGAATAAAAGAGGGTTTGCGGTTTTGAGAAGAGACAACTTGTTGTGCTTCCTTGGATATTTTAGTAGCATCCACCCAACTCTGAGTCCGAGCCATGAGGACATGAGCACGAATCTCATCCTTGAGGCCACTGATAAAACATTCTCGAAAAAAATCATCAAACATGCCCTTTGTACAAAAAGCTAGTCACTCAAAAGAAGTTATAAAGTCTTCCACTATGCCAGATTGTTTAAACTTTGTCAAACGACCTAAATGGTTGGTGTCAGTGTCAAAGTGTTCATAAATCTCTTCCACAAAGTGTGTCCAAGCCACATACCCTTGGCGGGCATTTTTTCTCCATTGCCAACATTCTTGATCTAGATGGAGAACACCATACTGGAGTTTGGCCAACTCATTTGTAATGCCATACAAAGAGAAATAATGTTCCATTTGAGTTACCCATCCAATGGGATTTGATCCATCACATTTGGTCACATCCACACGCAGAAGGCATAGGTCACGCTGAAAGTGATGGGGCTGAAAATTCTGGGAATGAGAGGAAGTTTCACCTTCGATATACAAAGGTGGGTCAGATAAGGGAAGATCTGCAGGGATATGCAGCTTAGCGCAGATCGTCATAGCGGAAAATTCAAGCTGGGTAGTAATGTCTTGTTTGAGCTCTTTTCTGAGTTCCTCAATTGAGGTGGTGACTGAAGCTGTGATGGAGGAATGCATTTTTTTATTGAAGGAGAGAATATTGGCATTGATCTGTCGCACTTCTTGTTGGGTTTATATGAAATTAGAGTGCAAGGTATTGAAGTGAGCTTCCAAGTCTTGGCTACGAGTATGGGCCATGATGAATAGGGAACACGAAAAGGGTCGAGTGGGACCACACATAAAATGGGTTATGGGTGAATTGTATCACAACGATCAGGGTGACGAGGTTAATCCAATGGGGTAAATCCAAAATAAGGGTGTTAGAAGGAGGTTGGGTCCACAGAAAAAAATTGTTGAAAATGATAGGTATGATTGCGATCAAGGTGAAGAGAGAAAACCAACGGAATAGGTATCAAATAATGGTCCCAACAGGATCCAAACTCGTTTTTTTTTTACTCCTACGTAGTTATACTCCGATCTAAAGAATATTGTAGTGATGAAATGTCCAAATGCTTAACAGGAAGAAATGTGTAGTAATTTCACAACTCGAATGCATGAGACACAGTTGCGCCGCAATAGATCTTATCTGTTATGTTTTCATTTTCGTCCCAAGGGTTAGGTATTCAAGGGTTCTATAGACAAGTTTTTTCCCTATGCTATAGCTCTTTGGTATATGTGCAGTGTCCAACAGTAGTACTCGGCCCAATATCTCAGGGCACCAACTAAGGAGGCTAGACTATACCCTTAGTCGTACTACCTGACTACCCAGGTAATAGAGAGTATCTTCTTGAGTTTTGTCCTCGGTGGCACTATAGCAGTCAGGTGGCCGATAAATTTATCTATGGAGGGATTCAAGAGATCTAGGTTGATCTGTATACAAGTGTTGTCTGATGTGCTACCACTCGAAGGGGTACCAACAGGGTTTACAAGGGTGGCCAAAAAATGTGCACTTAAATACCACTTGTATTTATTGTGTGTATGAATCCCCGACCACGGGTTTATGTGCATAATGATATATCTCTGTAGCTTAAAGACATCGAAATACGTCTCTAACCTGAAAAAATTAACCCACAATTTTCTACCGAGGAAGGTGCTCTGATACCAATTGTAATATTCCAAATACAAAAAGTATGCAGAACAAAAATAAATAGCTAGAACTAGTAGATGAACAACAATATAACCAAAACAACACCACAATGATACCAAAATGATAACAAAACAACACCAAAATTAACAATTTGATTACCGAGAGCAATGTTCACTTGCCTCTTCGAGGGGGAAACCTCCAGCAGAGAAGAGCTCTATTACAATAATATCCAAGACAAAATTTCTCATACCCTTAACTCATATTTATACTAAATATGTCTATCAAAAGATCCATCTAGAGGAAGCTCCTTCTAGGAGAGGAAGATTATATTAGGTCTTCTTCCATTGGACTTATTATTCCTTATTGCTAGGCCTTATTAATATTGACCTTTATTACATGGAAATATATTATTCTACCTACATGAGGGGTTAGGTCCCTAACAATTTCTAATCGAAGTGTATCTCACTATAGGAGAAAATGTCTCCTCGTAATCTATTCCTTCTTCCTAGGAGAACCCATGAACCATGAATCTTACCTTGTACTTCTTGATACTACCATCTATTGAATGTTTCGTCTTGTAGATCCATTTAGAACTCAAAAATGATTTCTCTTTAGGTCTCGGAACCACATCCCAAACATCATTCTTAATGATCGACTGATATTCCTCAATCATGGCATCCTTCCATATTTTATTCTATTCAATATATTCATAACAAGTAGGCTCAACATCAATGATATCACATAACAATGCCACGTAACTGGAATATGTTCGAGGTTTCTTTCTTTCTCTGAAAGATCCATCTAGAGCACCATACTTCTCGGCATCCTAAATAATCTCATGAGCCCAAGATGGTCCTCTTTTTCTTCGTACTCATTTTTGCAGGTCTTTAAGGTTATGGCATGTCATGATCCTCTAGACCATGCTCTTCTAGCACAACATCATTACTTGCATCTGTATCTACAACTCTAGGATATTCAGGATCCTCACCATGGATCTCATCTATATGATGTTGCCTCGATCTAATGAAGTTTGGATCCTCATGAAAGGTAACATCTATTATAATCTCAATATTTCTGTAACCAGGGATGTAGAGTCTATATGCCTTTGATGTCTCACTATATCCAACAAATATACCCTTCTTTCCTAAAGGATCCAACTTCGATATCTTATCTTTGGGAACATGCACATACACTGGACAACCAAATATCCTTAGTTGGCCAACCTCTATCTTTTCTCTTGTAAACATTTCCTCTGGTGTCTTGTTCCCAAGTACGCGATGAAGAATTATGTTCTATACATATGCAGTGGTCTGAGATGCTTTTTCCCATAGATTCATAGGTAAGTATTGATCATGAATCATAGCCTTCACTTCTTCCATTATCATCTAATTATTTCTTTCTACCACACCATTCTGCTAAGGATTGTAGGGAGTAGTCAGCTACCTCTTAATCCCAAATTCTCTACGGAATGCTTTGAATTCATATGAAGTGAACTCTCCTCCATTATCTGACCTCAATATATTTATATTTTTTTCAGAAAGATTTTCTACAAGTACTTTGAATTCCTTGAGATTGTTGAATACTTCACTTTTTGTTTTCAAGAAATAAATCTAAGTTTTACATGAGAAATAATCAAAAAATGAAACATAATATACATACCTGCTAAGTGAAGTGGTTGTCATTAGTCCACACATGTCTTAGTGCATGATGTCCAAAACTCCTTTGTCTTTGTTGTCACTGCTTGGAAACAGATTCTTCATGTTCTTTCCTTGTGCACATCCCTTGCATATACCATCATTATTCATGTGAATCTCTGGTAGACCTGTCACCATCTTTCCCATGATCAGTAATGCTTTGTAATGTAAGTGAGAATATTATATGCCATAGCTCTCTTGGATTTACAGTGTTGTGTACTAATGTCGAATCTGAGTGTCCCTTTAATTTGTATAGACCTCCTTCTTGGAAACCAATCACAATAGCATCATCAATAAACTTTCCTCTTGGCCACATAAAAACTTCACCATCAATAAAAACAACTTTGAATCCATTCTCTTCCAATGTTGAGATACAAAGGAGATTCTTATTCAAACCAGGTACATACAAGACATATTTTATCTTCAAAAATTTTCCAAAATCCAAATTGTAGGAGGTTTCTCCTACTCCTTTAATGGGATACTAATATTCATCATCGAGTTTCACCTTATGAAGTGAATCCTTCCTAACCATATGTGAGAGAGAATCCTTTTAACAAAACATGTGATTAGAATCACCACTATTATTAAGCCATGTGTCACTCCCATGAGTGACTATCCCGATAAGAGTTGATATCAACACATATTCTTCACTTGAATCATCTTATGTTTCTTTCTTCTGAACAATTTTATCGTCTTCTGCAACATGAGCATGATGTCTTTTATACTTTCATTTTTATGATTTGATCTTTCATGTGAGGACATATTCTAGCAATGTGTCCCATCTTCTAGAAGATGTATCATTTGTAGCTTGAATAATCTTTTTGAGTATTTTGAGACTTTTGTGACTTTTGAAACTTCTTGGGGGGGTGATCCTCTTTCCTTCTCTTTCATTTTCTTACATCTGCTACTAATGCTTGATCATCATTTCCCAACTTTTCTTCTCTTCTTACCAGTCTAGCTTCTTCTTGAATACAATATTCCCATAGCATGTTGAACTTTGCTAGTTTTCTTCTGGAACAAATTCCCTGAATAAATGACCATTCAATGTAGTCATTACTAGATCATATTCTTCAAATGTGTCTCCAATGGCTTCTAGTTGTTCTTTGATTTGAGACACCCTTGTGAAGTAGGATTGAATGGTTTTTGAATTCTGCATCTTCGCATTCTTGAGTTGTGTCCTCAATGTCATCTTCCGGTTGATATTATTTCCTTCATATAATCGAGATAAGGCATCAAACATTTGTTTTAGAGTCTTCAATGATGAGACATGAGGGATCAAGTGATCATTGATAGAATCTACAATGTTCCTCTTTGCTTTAACTAGATTCTTCTTGTACTTTTCCTTAGTCTCATATCCCTCTAGCTCTTGAACTTCTTCTTCAATGAAGACTTCTAGATCATTTTCCTCTAGAATGAGAATCACTCTATATTTCCATGCTCGGAAGTTATCAACACCCTCAAGATTCTCATCAAGCTTAGTGTTGGAAGTCATTCTACCCGAGGATCTAGAAATATGACAAAAATTGAAATTTTGCAAAAGTGAAATTTGGACTTACCAATGAGTGCGCTATGTCAAGGAGACCTCCTTTGTTCAAGGATCTGCTCCAAATTTAGCCTCTAGATGCTATATGCCTTGACTAGGGTTTTATGAGGAAACCCTAATTTTTCAACTTTAGAATTTTGGAGATCTAATCTGAGGAAAAAATGTGCCCTCCTTAAGCGACCCTTTTGGTGAGTTTTGTAAGTTCTCAATGAGCTTGAAAAAAGGGGAAATTGGTGATATTCCTTCCAGTGGTTAGACTGTTCTAAAAGAAACCATCTCTGAAACCATGTTAAAATTTTTGTGATGCTCGTTTAACCATAGACAAAGTCACATCATTATCACCCAACCAGAGGCACTTACACATGCCACCCCCAAGCAAAGTAACATTTTCTTAGATAGATTATAACAAGTCCACTAGAACCAATAGATAAACCCTAACTAGAAATACCAATATTGTTGCAGCAGCAACACAATATCAAGAGAGCATACCTCTACCAATGGAATTTTACCTTTACCAAGAGAAGCGTACAAGAGGGCTACTAGAAATACTGAGATTACACCACGATAATTGTTGCACTACCCTCTCTAGTCTAAATTCTAAACTCGTACAAATACAATAATTACACAAAGATTTTTCCCCTGGAAACCCAAACTAGGAAAACCATCATATATTATATTCATTCATTGTGTTACATTGTTTACAATACAATATACATATAGGATCCAACAGCATCCAAAACCCTAACCCAATGACCTAGATTAGTCCAAAACCCTAATTCCTTAACCAGAAATAGAAAACCATCAGCAAAAACCATGTGCCGAAAAAACCACCTAAATACATGACACGTTTCCAAAGGTAGGTAGGTGACACTACTACTCATGCAAAGAATATAACACATACCCAACATCCAGACTCGTGCCTCCTTATGATACAACTTTTTCACCTTAAAATTGTGCCCTAGTTGAGTGAGTGAGTGTGTTTCCAAATGAGGGGCACCTAGCCCCTAGTTATATTACTCTTCCAAGGTGTCTTTTCATGTGGGGCCGACCTCACTTTTTGGAGCCTTCTATTTACTTTACTATTAATCTTCTTGGGCCGACTTCTCTTCTAGGGTATTCCACATATGTGTAATGGTTCTCTTGCTTCCGAAATATTCTACTCTAAGTACAAAGGTTATACTAGAGGTTAATACCTTCTGCAGCTACCAAAACATCAACAAATGGAAGGGTCAGTCGAACCTTATTAATGTCTCCTTTCAATTTTCTTATCTCTAATAATACCTCAATTTCTCTTCATTAGAGGAATTTTTAGGAAGGGTCAATTAACTCTTCTCCATAGAATTGTGCTTTAAACTTCTTGTGAGAAACCACAGAAGGGTGGGTGAAAACTTATCCATGTTTATTTTTTATTCATTAATTCCTATCATTGATATGGATAGTTAGATTGATCGTCACTAGTAAAATACTAAGGAATGATTAGTCAACTCTTCCCTGCATCCATTGAGATTTCACTTTTAGCACTCTTCTTATTCTCAATTAATCTTTCTACTTTACCAATATATATATATATATATATATATATATATATATATATATCATTGATTGTTCCCATCCATAGAATGGGTAGACAACTCTTCTCGATGTCTCATTTTTGCTCATTTACCTCTACCATTTCATTACATTAGTTTCATTCATCAATGGATGGGTTGATCAAAACTTCTCAATGTTTTCTTGTTCTTTACTTATCCCTATTGATAGCTCAAGTTCCCTTTATAGGAGGGATGTTTAGGAAGTGTTGACCAACCCTTCTCCATTGTGGTATGCATTACACTATTTGAAATAATTCATAGAATATTCAATTGATACTTCTTCATGTTTGTTTTGTATTCATTGATTATTATCATTTATAGGGATAACTAGATTAATCTTCACTAGTGGAAGATTAAAGACGAATATGAAAACTATTTTTAATTATCAATAGAAGAGTCCAAAGACCCTTCCCAATGTCTCCTTTCACTTTCTTATCCTCACAAGTTCATCTCATTTCACTTTATTATCCTTGCAAGTTCTAATGATACCTTAATTTATCAATCCATATGAAGAATCAAAACAATTCAATTTTTATATGAAAGTATATATCAATCATGCATTGCATTCGTCAAAATCATTAGCATAGTGATGAACAAAATATTAAATGTGATATCATTTAAATGATCATAATTTTCTAAGTTCAATCATGCTTCATGTTGTAACCTAGGTCTACACCCCTACCTCTCCTCTCTCATTTCCCTATGCCTTCGTCGAATTTTTCCTCCTCTGGTTGATAAACTTGGTTTCTCATCTATTCAATGACCTGGTTTTCCTTATTGGATTGTTTGACTAATTCTTTGCGCCAAATTATTTATGTTTTCCTTGAAAGATAATTGCATGTTTGGTTTGAGTTTGAAATAATTGTCATCATGTTTTCCACTGATTGAGCATGCAACATGACCACCAATCCTTTCTTATGCACAGGAGACATCCAGGTCCTCCAATTCCTTTGTATGCACATTAAGAAACCATGAGAAAAATGAAGCATTCAAAGCAATCCATTTAGGGCTTGAAATACAAGCAAATAGATAGGTTCAATTTTCAACGGTGAATATCCCATGTACAGTTCAGATCAACGGTTTTTGTGCATTTGGAGCGTCAAATTCATGCAAGGATTAACTACCATACAGAAGTCCCAAAGATTCAAAGTCCCGAAGTGATGAGAGATGGCCACGTCAACCAGGCCCGTACTACTCTGAGATATTTCCATGCTTTACTGTTGATACTGAGAGGAGGGTGAATCAGTATCAAGTACAATTTAAAAATAAAATCAACTTATACTTAAAACATTCAATTATATCCAATTAACAATGAACAATACTATAAGAGTTACACCAATACACCACAATACAACATGCACAATATATGAGAAATAATCAATAGTTATTGTTCATGGGAAGTAATGAATTCCAAAGGTAGCTACAGCTTCCAAATATAAAGGGAGAGATAAACCTCCAAAAGGAATATAAAATCCTCCAATATCAAGAGAGGGTTGACCTCTCCATCATTGCCCCTTCCTTCCACCCAAGAATATATGAGAGATAATAAAACTTTACATTAAATTATCACCATCAACCAACCATCACATAGAACCTAATAATGCTTCCTGAGACTTCTTCAACTTCTACAATTATTCACTTATTGGAATACTCTGATCCTATATACAATATTACTCAATGTATTCTCTGAAACTCCTCCAATTTTCACTCCTTGAATCCTCCGAGAAAAGGAGTTATAGAGAAAATGGTAGACCTTGCTCAGGAGAGCGAACTTATACAACATGCCCCGTGCTCAATTTTTAACATCATATTCTGAAATTTTTACACAGGAAACTACAAACCGTACTATTTCTAATGAAATTGGTTTCACTTCATTTGGATTCTCTATGAACATGTTATGACTATTTTACCCATAACACCTGTTTATGACTAGCTTCAGGACTAGTTAAAAACCCTATCTTCCACAGAGTGTATATCCAAAATTATAGTGAATAAAGAGCTAAATTTTTTACCACAAGTACCTATATTTGTCTTCTCAATACCATACCAATTTCACCATCTGAATCATTCTAGAAAAAAAAAAATTATAGCGAAAATGGTAAGATGACTTGTAAATAGCATACCTTAGAACACATCACCAAAAGACTTCATCCTCCCTTGAAATCTGACCTTCTTTACTTCAGATTCCTCTGAAATTCAACTTATATGTCCTTGTTCATTAAAAAACTTGTGTGTGTTAAAAAATGAATGTTTAATGAGATGTATTTATACCCTTTATGTCACTTCATTTTAACATTAGGGCCGACCTGACACTCTTATTTTGTAATTATTTTCTTTAATTATCTTCAGGGCTGACCTGTACTTCCTTCTTCAATTCACTTTGTCATCTTCAAAAATTCATTTCTCCTCAACCATGAGGATCCACGTGACTTTCCACCTACCACCAGAAACAACATGATGTATACTATCCATCCATGGGTTTTGTATCTGCATGTGCATTATCCTTCATGTCCAAATACCTTCATCAATCTTGCAGTCCAAAACCAATGACTAGGGTTGACATCAATGAAAACAATCAATATTCCAACAATATCCCCCTTTGTCATTGATGGAAACACTCATGCTCCCCCTGACATCATGATCCCAATTTCTCTCCCCCTTTGACATCAATGGAAAAGGGTGGGGTTTCTCCCCCTGAGTTCAATGGCATAATGTGACCTTCTTCTTTGAGGATGCTCTCCCTGAACATGTGGCACTCAATAATACTTCATCCTTATTTTTGGTCTTTGGGAATTTTTCTTCCTTTGAATCCTTTTATGTGGCTTTTGTCTTCTCTCTCTTCTTCATGTCTACGATCTATATGTTGTTCGGTCTTCTTGTTGCAGTTGCAACCAATCTTCCTGAGTTATTTTCTCTGATTTTACATTTTCGGGAGTTAAACATAAGACTGTATCCTTGATAACATATTTTTCTAACACTAAGGAGATTATGCTTCAGATCTTCAACCAATAGGACTTTTCCTGCTTTTACATTTTCACTTCCAATCTTTATAGTTCCTTTTCCAAGTATTTTGGTAGATGATTCATCTCCAAATGAAACATTTCCACCCTTTTTCTTCAAACTGACAAATTTTCTTTCATCTCCAGTCATATGAGATTAGCACCCACTATCTATGAACCATTCATCTTCTTCTTTGCATTCTTTAGCGACCAATGTTATTCGGCAGTTTTCATTGTGTGAAATTTCTTTCCTTTTCCATGTTGTAGTTGGTATAGGTAAATTTGGCATACGATTATCTTCCTTCATCTCTCTGCAATCTCGTGCTTTGTGACCAAGATTATTGCACTTGTAACATACAATATTTTGATCCATTAATGGGTCAAATGGATTATAATTTCTATTGAAAGGTCTACAAACATTTCCATATCTATTATTTTCACCATTCATGTAGCTTGTGTAGTTATTCATTTCATTGATTCTACAATTAATTTCCTTATGTCCAAAATTTCCACAAGTATAACAATGTCCAAGAAAGAAATTTTGATACCTGGGAGTAGTGATCTTCTTTGTGGTGTAGTCCATCTGGTTTCACAATTTATTCTTTTGCAGTTTCCTTCATAATGATTGATTTAATACCTAATGGGAGAGGATCTTATTAATGTCTCATTCCTTCTGAAATCTAGTATTCTATCTTGTTGTTCAACTTTCTCTGGAGTGTTGGTTTCGTCCTTCATATTCCCTCTCTTGTTTTGTTGTCTTAAAACTGTCATTGTATACTAGTCCTATCTTGTCGTTTGGAGATCTTTGACTACTAAGGATCTCATCTAATTTTTCAGTGCTTTTTTCAAACTTCTTCAACTTTTCTATTGTCAATAGTAGCTCCCCTTTTGTGTGATCCAATTATGCTTTCAATTTATCATAATATTCTAATTCTTCAAGCTACCAATGGTCTTTTCAAGCCTGTAATTCTCTTCTTCACAACTACTCAATTCACCTTTTAGTATTATGTTTGTGTTTCTAAGCTTGGTATTTTCAGTTTCAACATGATTCAACTTTTCAAGATTCTCATCTTCTTGTTCACTCTCTACGTTGTCTTTGTATCCCCAAAAGGAATCAAGTTTGGTTTCTTCATCTGAATCTTCTTCAGAAATGATTTCTTCTTCTTTAGAACTCTCATGATCATCATCCTGGTTTTCTTGGGTTATGAAGAGGACTTCTCCTCCATCATTATCTTCTTCATCACTCTCATCTGAGGAGATGTCATCATCCTTGGAGTAGAAGCTCTTTTTATTGTTGAGACTTATCTTTTAATAGGATTAGTTTTCAACAATATGTCCTATTCTACCACAGTTAAAGCATTTGAGAGGAGACTTACCTTTGTATCTTCCAATTCCCTTCTAGAACCTTCTTACGAAATTTTCTATTTCTTCATCAAGATCGTTATCCTTGTCTTTTTTCTTCTTTATGGATTTAAAGGTTGCTTCATTGTTTAGCTGGTCACTTTTTGTACCTGTTCTCATTTCATATGCTATAAGAGACCCATGTAATTCATCCATTGTCATTTTGGTCAAGTCCCTAGTTTCTTCAATGGAAGAGACCTTAGCATCATACTTCAAGAGAAGTGATCTCAACACTTTTTGTACAACCAAGGATTCATTGACATATTCACCTATCCTCTGATAGAATTAAAAACTTCATCAACTCTAAGAAAATAGGTTGCAATATCTTCCTTTTCATCCATCTTCAAATTTTTAAATTATGCTCTATGTCGTTGAAGCTTGACCTGCTTAAATTTTGGATCACCTTCATAGATACTCTTGAGTTTGTCCCATACCTCTTTAGTAGTGTTTCATCCCATAACTTTGCTAGCAATGGTTGGTTCCAATGCTTCTATAATAACATGTATGTCTTTTTAATTACAACTCATAAGCTTCTTCTCATTTGGAATGATTGGAGCATTATTTGGGATTACATAGCCATTTACAATTGAGTACCAAATGTCTACTCCCAAATCTATTAGGTACATTTTCACTCTATCACTCAAGTATTCATAATTTCTTCCATGAAATCGTTGAATCCCATTTCAAATGTGCTCATGGTCATCCATCTCTGCTCAAGATTTTCCTTCCAGTGGTTAAACTGTTCTAAAGGCAACCTGCTCTGATAGAAATTGTTGATATTGAGAGGGGTGTGAATCAATATCAAGTACAATTTAAACAAATTTTCAACTTATACTTAAACCATTCAATTATATATGATGAAAAATGAACAATAGTATAAGAGTTACACCAATACACCACAATACACCATGCACAATATATGAGAAATCATCAATAGTTTTTGTTCAAGGGAAGTAATTACTTCCAAAGGTAGCTACAAATTCCAAATATAAAGGGAGGGATAAACCTCCAAAAGAAAGATGCAATCCTCCAATATCAAGAGAGGTTTGACCTCTCCATACTTTCTCCTTCCTTCCACCCAAGAATATATGAGAGATAATAAAACTTTACATTAAATTATCACCATCAACAACCATCACATAGAACCTGATAATTATTCCTGAGACTTCTTCAAATTCTGCAATTCTTCACTTCTTGGAATACCCTGATCCTATAGATAATATTACTCAATGTATTCTCTGAAACTCCTCCAAGTTTCACTCCTTGAATCCTCCCAGAAAAGGAGTTATAGAGAAAATGGTAGACCTTATTCAATTCTAGTTTATTCAGGAGAGTGAACTTGTACAGCATGCCCCGTGCTCAATTGTTAACATCATATTCTGGAATTTTTACATAGGAAACTAAAACATGTACTATTTCTAATGAAATTGGTCTCACTTCATTTGGATTCTCTATGAAGACGTTATGATTGTTTTACTCGGAACACATGTTTATGAATAGCTTCAGGACTAGTCAAAAACCCTCTCTTCCACAGAGTGTATCTCCAAAATTATAGAGAATAAAGAGTTGAATGTTTTACCACAAGTACCTAGATACATCTTCTCAATATCATACCAATTTCACCATCTAAATTGTTCTATAAAAAAAGTTATAGAAAAAATGGTAAGATGGCTTGTAAATAACATACCTTAGAACACATCACCAAAAGACTTCATCCTCCCTTGAAATCCGACCTTCTTTACTTCATATTTCCTTTGAAATTCGACTTATATCTCCTTGTTCATTAACAAACTTGTGTGTGTTGGAAAATGAATGTTTAATGAGACGTATTTATACCCTTTATGTCACTTCCTTTTAACATTAGGGTCGACCTGACACTTTCATATTTTGTAATTATTTTCTTTAATTATCTTCAGGGCCGACCTGTACTTCCATCTTCAATTCACTTTGTCATCTTCAAAAATTAATTTCTCCTCAACCATGAGGATCCACATGACATGCCACCTACCACCGAAATCAACATGATGTAAAGTATCCATCCATGGGTGTTGTATCTACATGTGCAATGTCCTTCATGTCCAAATACCTTCATCAATATTGCGATCCAAAACCAATGACTAGGGTTGACATCAATGACAACAACCAATCTTCCAAAATTTACATCCCGAAGTCCCGAAGAGACAAAGTCTCGAAGTGACAAGATACTTTCGCTTCAACCAGGCCTGTACTACTTTGGGAGTTATACAAAATTTTCATTCAAAAGCTCCCGAACTCTAAAGTGTCGAAGTGACAAGAGACTGCCATGTCATTTCGGAAAAAAGTCACTTGGGGAGATATTCATGCTCCGCGTTCAAAATATCCCGATCTCTAAGAAATTTGTGCCATCACTAAATGAGATAGGGAAATTTCTAATATGGTATATGGATAGAACTTTAGCAGGGGAGTGAAAGTAGCAGGGTCAGCCAGATCGCAGATCACAAACATGATTGACGACCACACTTCATTGTGGGGATGGAAAATGCTTGAACGTTAATCTTCCAGAGCAGTCCCACAATTGAAACCATGGTATAGATTTTGAGGTAGGTCATAGTTTGTGGTGGATTGTAGGAGTCAGAGCAATGTGGATCCAAACCACCCTCGACAACTTCTACAATCACGTGCTTATATGACGTCAGGTCACCAAGTCACTACGGGAGATTTTCACATTGAACATCCAATTGTCTTCAGTGGCCTCCAATAGTGTGTGTGCACTCCATGATCAATGTAGAAATCATATTTTTCACTCTAAATTAGTTTCTACCATAGTCTCAGTTCATTCCAGTGCTCGCATCAGTCCAGTTTCATCACTAGTGTCAGTTTTCAATTATCCAATTCAAGACTCTGTTTAGTTTAAAGCATAATAAGTGGTCTTCTATGTGTGATAAGAACCACTATTTTTATTAAGTCAAGTGTGAACTATACATTTTTGTATTCCAGCAGTGTTTTAGTCAAATTAATTAGCTGTTCTACAATTGTTAATGTAGAGTTAAGTCTCAGTCCCAGATGGACGAGACCCTTTGCAACTCTGATAAATATGTAGTTTCTGTATGTTTTGAGGGTTGAGTTTTAGGAGCAAAGGATAGAAATACATCAGACTGGTTGGACCTGTTCTATGCATGGATTAAATATCTGTACCTGGTGAATATACTCTTGATTACAGTGTTTCGTTCAAATATTCATGTGTTTTTAGCTTATCTTGAATGCAGTTTTTTATTTGTGCAAAGTACATTTCATTTCCTTTAGCTATTATATAACTTGTATTTATTGATATGCAACCTGTGAAAACAACTAATGCTTCATGAAGATTTGTTTTTATCGCAACCTGAGGGAATAATTTATTTTTTGATCCATGTTTAATGTCTTGAAATGATATTTTAAGTATTAAACTTCATGCGGAAGATTATTCACTGAGTGGTTTGTTGTTTCCCTTTGTTTTTATTATTTCACTCGTCTGTCATTGGTGTGCCATCAGCCAAGGAGGACCCTCATCATTATCATCTTCTGACCCAACCATGCTCTTTTCTTGGTAGAACCAACCATCTAACTAACCAACAAAAATTAAAAATCAATTATTCTAAACTTGAGGTGGCCTAGATTTTCCCTTTAGCAGTCAGATGCAGATCTTAGGAGCAACATCTTATGGCGTCGTTGTTGGGGAACGGAGTAATGAAATATATTTCCATGGGATAAATACAACCATTAGATCTGATCTTTGATGGTGAACGAAGACCATACACATTTAGACTGCATATCATTCACTCAACAACTCCATGGTTAAAGAATATAGTGGCAACTCTATTGAGTAGAATTTGCGAAAGAAATATCGGCGCCCAGAAAAGGACTCAACAGATCCAAATATGAACACATACAAGCCAAAAAGACTCATCCTAACCCTAAGAAGGACGCAGTAGTCTCTGATCCAGAAAATAAACTAATAAATTCCACCGTAGCTCAAAGATATACCTCCCCCCTCAAGGGTAAAGTTGTGCCCAAAGAGTCTACTTCTTTTCATCATCACAAGCAGCTTGAATTTTCTAGCCCTAAGAATCACAATTCCAAGGAATGTAATACATATTCTACTCCTAACTCTACTTCATCATCTAGTCCAACATCCACCCCTATAGCTCCCATAAATATTCAGATTCCTATTGCTCAAGCCATGGCTGCTAACAGGATGAATGCCATAATTGTTTCCATATATGCACCCCTAGTTCTTCCTGTAGGCTTACATGCACTCCCAACCACATATTACATGAAATATTTACCAATATATAATGGGGAGGGTGATGTCACTATTGAGGAACATATGGTAGCCTTTTATAGCTTTGCAGACAACTTTAACATTGACTATGCAGATGTGTGGATGAGGTTGTTTGTGCATAGTATGGATGGGGAAGTAAGGAAATGGTTATGGGGTCTTCCTCCATCCTCCATCATAGATATTGAGGCATTAGATGAATCTTTCATAAATAAATGGGGAGATAGGAGATATTATCTCTACTACATCATTGATTTTGGGGCTCTGAAGAGAAATAATGGTGAATCTATTTTAGACTACAACAAGAGATTCAATAAGATGTAAGGTAGAATACCATATGAGATCAAACCAACTAAAGCCTCTTCCAATATCACTTATTCCAATGCATTTGATGCATATTTCTCCCTTCTAATGAGGGAGAGAAGATCCACCACACTATTGTCCATGCAGGAAGCATCCATTGAGGTTGAATCCAATATATTGGCATCACACAGGTTAAAGACTAGGTCTGATAAAGACAAGAAGAAACAAAGAGAATATTCCCCTGGCTCCTCTAACCCAGCCACATCTGATCCCAAACTTGATGAAATGACCAAAACATTGAATGATCTGACATCTAAAATAGATAAGCTGAAATGGGAATCTAAACAACCAAACAGATCTTTTCAAGGGGTTGGAAATAGAAATACAAACCAATTTAGAAGGCCTAATGATACCCCTCAACTAATGCAGAGAGAAAGGAGGAATGTTGATGATAAAAGGGTAGTGCCTCTTTTCCAAGACAATCAGATTGAGGAGATAGGGATATCGGTGGCCACCCACCTATTCCAACTAGCTACTCATGTCCATTTTTGTTCAACACATCTTTCTGTACTTCTTTATAATTGTTATTTCTACACTTATGGGGTTTTCTGATCACACATTCTCCAGGTGGATACAGGTGGCCTCTCGCCTAATCCAACTATATTATTTTGTATTATTTCATGTCAGCACATCTTGTTGTACTTTCAGGGCTGTTTTGGGGCCCTAAACATTGTTTTTTTCTCTCTCCATAGTTAGACTATAGATGGAGTCAGAGTTTAATGGTGGAATGTGTATTTCTCTGAAATACCTTTCCAATGAGATATCACACACCTAAAATAGAGGTCGTATGAAAAAGTTATGACCCTAGGAAGTTGAGGTACCAAATTACCCATAGGGCCCACATGACTTTTGGCGTTTCACCTTCTAGGGTTAGGTTTTTGGATGTCTAGGGTTTTGGAATTCATGAGTAATAGGAAAAGGGCCTATGGCGCCTCATTGTAATCCATTCTTCTCATACGGATTCGTGTAGCAGCCACATCTCTTCTCAGAGATAGCTACGACCATTCGAGTAAGTTTCAGTTCTGCAGTTTTACAGTTTCAGCCTATTTCATTATTTAATAGAAGATATTGTTCACTGGATATTTGTGTTATTCTACCTATCTCTGTGTTTATTTTATTCAGTTTGTTCCGCTCCTAAATCTGGATCAGTGGTATCAGAGCAGTATGCTCTTCATTTATTTTTCTTCGTGCATGTCCCTGACAAGGTCTAGGTATAAGAATTTGGGACTTGAACCAATCGAGCCATTACTAGATCAGTCACACCAAGCTCGACAACAACCCATGGGATATGAAAAGAAATAAGATGGAGCAGGAGATCCTATTAAAATGTTTCTCGAGGAATCCCTCGCATGACAAAGGAACGAAATGATGGAAAAATTTGTGCAGATCCTTTGACAGTTGCCCACGGGAGAAGCATCTTCATCAAGTGGCCATGCAACTCCTTTCAAGGTATAGGTAAATTTTGATATTCCATTATTTGAAGGACTGATAGATGCAGATGTTGTAGATAAATGGTTAAATTTGATCGAGGGATATTTTTCAGTCCACAATTTTTCCGATAGGGAAAATATCACTTTTGCACTCCTCAAGGTCGTTCCCCATGTTAACTACTAGTGGGATACTTACTCTTAGCAAAGGGTTGTGGAGGAATCTGCAATTTTTGTGGTGGCCCCTACATGGGATTCCTTCTAGGATGCCATTAAAGAACAATACTACCTTTTTGGAAGCTACGAGGACCAGTACACCAGATGGACCACCCTACGTCAAGAAAGGGACTAGATAGTAACAGAATTCACCAATATTTTCCATACCCTATGCACCAAATTGGGTATCAAATATTCCGAGTGTCATTTGGTGCTCAAATATCGCGGTTATTTACATAGATACATACAAATAGAAATGGATTTCCTGGACATCGCCTCATTGGGCACAACTTATAGATATGTTGTTAAGATCGAGCAGAAATTTAAGTATAAACAATGAGAGTTTGGATCTGCAAACCCCTCAAGACAATCCATCCAAAACGCAACACAAGAAGGGAAACGAGAAGATGAAGAAGGACATGGGAAAATGGTGTGAGTACCATAAAATTCCTTGGCACAACACTGACAAATTCCTCTCCAAGCAGTCCCTCATGGTCGAGCTGAAGGCTTCCGAGTCAGAGGACGATTCTGATTCCGAGTCAGATCCTGAAAGAGAGAAGTGGATTATCGATGTTGAACCAGAAGAACCAGAGGAAGGGGAATTCCTCTTTCACTACCAGATGTGGGTCAAGGGGGCTTTGATTCATTTCATTATTGAAAGAAGTAGTCAGAAGAACCTTATTTCGGTAGAGGTCATCAAGTGGATGGACCTTCCAATGAAACTGCACCCACAACCCTACACCATCAGCTGGCTCCGTCAAGGAATATATCTTCGTGCCAACCAACAATGTCATCTACCCTACGACATCAAACCTTTCAAGGATGAGGTATTGTGTGATATTTCTCCCCTTGAATTTTGTGATGTTCTTTTAGGACAACCATATTTGTGGAAGAATCATGTTCTGTATGAGTCTAGACCCCACATTGTTATTATTACCTTGGGTAGACAATTGTACAGGATCCCAGAGGTGACACCACCTACTGTTGTTTCTTTAATCTCTATTAAGCAATGTAGTAAGGTCATTTCATAGAATGGGAAGTTCGTCTTCTTTGTGATCCATTCTCACAGTAAGAATAAGGTTACCGCCACATCTGTGGCCTCTACACAACGCCTCTCTTTGTAGTAACAACGTGTGTATGGGCTCGTGGAAGAATACAGAAGCATCTTCACCTCACCTACAGGGATACCGACACACTTCCAAGTAAAGTATCCAATTATCTGACCCCCGGTGCACCTCTACCTAATGGGCCAGTCTATCGGCGCTCGTTGATGGAGAATGACAAAATCAGGTGTTAGATCAGAGAGCTTATACATAAGGGTCACATCAGACCCATCTCCTCCCCTTGCGGAAGCTTGATTGTACTGGTGCAGAAGAAGGATGGGACTTGGTGAGTCTGCATTGATTACAGAGCCTTAAACAAAATCACAGTCAGAAACCGCTACCCCATTCCCAGGATTGATGAACTTCTTTACCAACTCAAGGGGGGAAATTTATTCAGTAAGATTGGCCTGGAGTCTAGCTACCACCAGGTTCCCATAGAACCAATTGATGTCTGAAAGACAACCTTCAAGTATAAATAAGGTCTCTACGAATGGCTAGTCATTCCCTTTGTCTTAACAAATGCACCAGCCACCTTCATGAGGTTGATGGATGATGTATTGAGACCTTTCACAAACTCCGTTTTGGTAGTATATTTGGATGAAATCCTCATCTTCAGCAGAATGTGGGAAGAGCACATGTGGCATATTCAACAGGTTTTGAACACTCTGTGACAACACAAGATTTATTCCAACTTGGAAAAATGATCCTTTGGCTTGAACAGGGTCCAATACCTGGACTACATTGTTGATGAGCATGGGGTACATGTTGATATAGATAAGATCCAAGTCATTCATGATTGTAGGGTCCTAACCACATTGACTAAGCTTCGGAGCTTCTTGGGGCTATCCAGTTTCTATCATCGGTTCGTGTTGGGATTATCCCATATTGCATGGGCCCTCATCCAGGTGACCAAGGACAGTGGTAGGGACAAGTTTGTGTGGAGGAAGGAGCAACAACGGGCATTCGATCATCTAAAACATCGCTTGTACTTAGATCTTGTAATCTCCTTGCTTGATCTATAACAACCATTCAAGATTGAGACTGATGCATTTGACTATGTTGTGGGTGCAGATCTCACTTAGCACGGACATCCTTTGGCATACCATAGTGATACACTCTCTGATGTTGTCCGGAAATACCCCACCTATGACAAGGAAATGTATTCCATTGTACAAGTCTGTCGTCAATGGAAACATTACATTATGCGTAAATAGACAATCATACACACTAATCACAAGCCTCTACAGTTCATACAGACACAGGGGAAATTGCAGAACGACCACCATCATAAGTGGTCCACCTACCTGCAGTAGTTCCATATCAACATCAAGTATAAGACAAGTATCTCCAATCATGTCATTGATTGTCTTAGTCGGCCTCCTCTAGCTGCACTCACCACTATGCTCTAGTTCAGTGGACATGAAGCATTAGAGTGGCCCCAACTTTATCAATAAGATCTGGACTTCACCACAACATATCATCTATTGGGTACAAGCACCATGGTCACTGATTTTCACATTCAGGATGGAATCTTATGCCACCTGGGCCATCTTTGTGTTCCTACAAGTGAGCATGCAAAGATGATTTGGGGAGCGCACTACAGTTGGGTGGAAGGACATTTTGGCATAGGGAAAATTGTGGTCATTCTTCAGAAACATTTTTATTGGCCAAAAATTCGACAGGACGTTAGCAAGTATATCTAATATTGCATTGCCTGTGCCATTTCCAAGACAGCCATCAAGAAGCAAGGCTTATACACCCATCTTCCTATTCCCAAGAATTTGTGGGAATCCATCTCAATGGATTACATGTCTGGTTTTTCATCCACCAAGCACGGAAATGACTGTGTCTTTTTGGTCATTGATCGATTTTTTAAGATGGCCATTATCACAACCTGTAAGAAGAATGTCACAGTGGTTGAGACTGCTAATATCTTCTTAGAATGAGTTTGATTCCACTTTGGGATACCGCATACCATCATCTATGACCGAGACAATAGGTTCCTCAACACCTTTTAGTCAATTCGCTGGTCTCTCCTAGACACCAAGCTCACAAAATCCACCGCTTTCCACCCCTGAAACCGATGCCCAAACCAAGGTCGTCAATCATATGATTGTGAACATCTTGCACATGTACAATTCTAAGCATCCTTGTACATGGGACGAGAGTCTCCCATATGTTCAACTTAGCTACAACAAGGCTCTCCATAGTTCCACCGGCCACAGTCCATTTCAGGTGGGTCTGGGATTCCAACCCTTGGGACCCATTGATGTTGCACTTCCTCTTGCCACTACAGAAACATACTCTTCCCCTTATCAGTCTGCGATCGACAAAGCCACCAGATTAATTGAGAAGATTCAACACATCCGCCAACATGTCCAGGAGATTTTGCAAAAATCCAATGCGAAGTACAAGCAACGCCACGATCAACATAGGGTACCACACCAGTTTCAGGTTGGCGACAAAGTTTGGCTACATTTGCAGAAGGATCATCTCACCAGGCCCCATCAGAAGCTTTTTCCACTCTATTATGGGCCTTACACTATCACCAAGGTTGTGGGTAGAAATTATTTTGATCTCAACACTCCACCCTTCCTTGGTCTGCATCCAGTATTCAATGTGGACCTACTTAGGCCATATTTTACACCATTATTGGACACCTCTGATATCGCCAAACAGTTGAGACCAACAGAGCTCAACCCTGACTGCATGGAACAAGCATCCACCGATCAGATCATGGACACACAAGTCAAGGGCACTTGCTGGCGGAAGATCCAACTTTATTGGGTTGTCAAGATAGGGAAACTTCTACACCAAGGCAAGTGGCTCACCCAGGGCCAAATCCAGCAGAATTTTTCTCACCTGATGGGGGAACTCAACGCAATGGAGACCAATTCTTCCTAAGGGGGGAGGATTTATCTAGGTGGATATTGGTGGCCACCCACCTATTCCAACTGGCTCTTCATGTCCTTTTTTATTCAACACATATTTATGTACTACTTTATAATTGTAAGTTTTACACTTATGGGGCTGTCTGAAGCCTCACACATTCTCCAGGTGGATACGGGTGGCCTCTTGCCTAATCCAACTGGCTTATTTTGTATGTTTTCATGTAAGCACATCTTGTTGTACTTTCAGGGCTGTTTTGGGGCCCTAAACATTGTTTTTTTGGCTCGCCATAGTTAGACTATAGACATAGTCAGAGTCTGATGGAGAAATGTGTAGTTCTTTGAAAGACCTTTCCAACAGGATATCACACACCTAAAATGGAGGTCGTATGCAAAATTTATGACCCTAGGAAGTTGAGGTACCAAATTACACCAACTTACCCATAGGGCCCACATAAATTTTGGCGTTTTATCTTCTAGGGTTAGGTTTTTGGATGTCTAGGGTTTTGGCATTCATGAGTAATATGAAAATGGCCTGTGGAGCCTCATTGTAATCCATTTCACTCATAAGGATGCATGTAGAAGCCACATCTCTTCTCATAGATAGATACCACCATTCGAGCAAGTTTCAGTTTTGCAGTTTTACAGTTTCATCCTATTTCATTATTTAATAGAATATATTGTTCACTGGATATTTGTGTTATTCTACCTATCTCTGTGTTTATTGTATTCAGTCTGTTAATCAGTTTTTTCCACTTCTAAATTTGGATAACAGGTTAAAGACTAGGTCTGATAAATACAAGCAGAAACAGAGAGAAGATTCCCCTGCCTCCTCTAACCCAGCCACATTTGATCCCAAAATTTATGAAATGACCAAAACATTGAAGGATCTAACATCTGAAATAGCTAAGATGAAATGGGAATCTAAACAACCAAACAGAGCTTTTCAAGGGGTTGGAAATAGAAATCCAAACCAGTTTAGAAGGCTTAATGATGCCCCTTGGCTAATGTAGAGAAAAAGGAGGAATGTTGATGATCAAAGGGTGGCGCCTCCTTTCCAAGTCAATCATATTGAGGAGATAGATGTAGACAACAATGATGTAGATGATACTGTTGTACTTTTCATTGAAGCAGATTATTATACTAGTCACTTAACGCTACAAGAATATGAGGTAGCACAACTGTCAAATCAATTCGATAATCAGATAGAGGAAGAGAGAGTTATTCAAGGCCAACCTCAGAAAAAATATAATTTGAGGACAAGAGGGGGGGATCCCAAAGCCACTACCTCTTATCAAAACAAAAAGGATGAAGTCCTTCCCAAGCCAAATCCAAAGAAATATATGTCATCTAAATCTCAGTAACTTCTCCCACCTAAACCTACAGTCCCTAAGATAAAGGAATCTAATAGGCCACCAACCTCTTTTAGCCTAGAGCATGAATTGAGAAAGATCAAGATCCATGTTCCTTTGACAAAAATGATGAAGAATGAACCTTTCAAAAAATCCATCATGAAAGTTTTGCAGCCAACTCCTTCTATTGTATCTTCTGATGTAATTAGTCTACAGGATGAGAACCCAACCATTACTGTGGGTCCACACATTGAGGATGGATCCAATTCTTCTCCACCATTCTATATATCTTTAAATGTCCATGATAAGATACTGCATAATTGTCTTATGGACTCAGGATCCTCGCACAATGTTATGCCCAAAGTTGTTATGGAAAAACTAGGTCTAGACATCACCAAACCATACTAGGACCTGTACTCCTTTGATTCTAAGAAAGGAAAATGTCTGGGATTGATAAAGGATATGGTGGTTTATTTGGCACAATTACCAATGAAGAGTGTACTGATGGACATTGTTGTGGCTGAAATTCTCCCGAAATTTGGTATGCTCTTATCCAGAACTTGGGCTAAAAAGGTTGGAGGATCATTAAAAATGGACCTCACTTATGCTAACATCCTTGTGTTCAGAAGGGAACATAGGAGGCTATATAGAGAGGTAAGGTTAGCCTACATCATCAATGACCATCAGAACCCAAGCAATAACCCAATATATGTTGTTGAGAGTGAGATCGGCTCATATGTTTTTCATTTAAATGATGATGAACCTGAAATATCAGTTAGCCAATGCAAAGATCATCCATTGATAGGTCAACAAAAAAAGGTATGGAAGATGTATTTCGATGGATTTTCATCAAAGGAAGGATCTGGGGCAGGTATACTCCTCATTTTCCCTTCAAAAGAGGTAATAAAACTCTCTTATAAGCTGGAGTTTGAAACTACTAACAATATAGCTAAATATTAAGCTCTGGTGTTGGGATTGAGGGCTGCCAAAGACATGGCCATTGATTGTTTAGCATTTTTTGGTGATTCTGAGTTAATAATCAATCAATTTAAGAACATCTATCAAGCTAAACAACAGAGGCTCAAGCAATATAGAAACAAGGTATGGGACCTAATCGACAATTTATTTCTAGCATTTAATATATCCTTCATCCCCAGAGAGGAGAATCATAAGGTAGATTCTCTAGCCTTGGCTGCCAACACTTTTAGACCTCCCATTGGTCCAAATATTAAATATCAGGTGGAAATCAAGCATAGAACAACCATACCAGACAACATAAAGCACTGGAAAGTCTTTAGTGATGATCTAGAGCTGTAGAGGTTTCTATAGACCATTGATGAATTCTCTAATATCTCAATCGACCAAGAAAGCCAAGAAGGTGAAAATAATGAATCAACAAATCAACAAGCATCTCATCTGCTAAAGACAGTAGCTGGCCACGATATTGTGGAGCTGAAAAACAATCACATTCCAAGATAAATAGTGTCACTGGAGAGGTTGTTTGACAGTAATGATGTTTCGAGAGAAGTTTCTATGAAGGATCAAGAAGAAGAGATAACATATTGCAATATTTGGACCACTAGGAATCCCAAGTTCATCAAGTTGTCCAAAGCATTAGCTGTGGAACAAAGGGACAGGTATGTCAGTCTCATCAAAAGGTTTGTTGATACTTTTGCATGGTCATATGAGGATTTAAAGACATTTGACACTGACATCATCCAGAACAAGATACCTTTGAAGGCTGGCTCCAAGCCATTCAAACAAAAGATTCGGAAAAATAATCCCACATTGGTGTCTATAATCGAGAAAGAGTTGAAATGAATGTTGGATGAAAATATTATTGTACCATTGAGGTACTCAAACTGGGTGGCCAACTTGGTACATGTGAGAAAGAAAAATGGGGAGATACGCTTGTGTGTTGATTTCTGAAATATCAACAAATGTTATCTAAAAGACAATTAACTTCTCCCCAAGATGGATCATATTTTATAGAGGGTGGTAGCTTCCCACATTATTTCCTTATTAGATGGATACTCTAGCTATAACCAAATAGCATTGTGTGAAGAGGACAAATAAAAAACAACATTCACCACCCCATGGGGAACATTCATGTACAACAAGATTCCTTTTGGGATGATGAACGTAGGGGGCACTTTTTAGAGGGCCATGGACATAGATTTTGTGGGAGAAAAAGACAAATTTATGGTTATATATTTGGACGACAACACCATTTTCTCCAAGTCTGACGATGAACATTTGCAGCATCTGGAGAAGGTTTTCCAGAAATGCGGGAGATACGAAATATCTCTAAATCCTAGTAAGTCTCACTTTTCCATGCCAGAAGGTAAGCTCCTGGACCAAATCATATCAGCAGGAGGTATACAAATTGATCTTAAGCGATTAGATTCCATTCAAGAGATAGAAATCCCAAGAAATAAAAAGGATATCCAGTCTTTCATTGGCAAGATAAACTTCCTAAGGCGCTTTGTGCAAAATTTCACCGAAATCTTAAAGCCTATCACTAACATGTTGAAGAAAGATGTTGTGATAAAATGGTCGTTAGAGGCAAAATCAACATTCCAAAGGATCAAGCAGGCTTTAGTTGAAGCCCCTATATTATCCATCCCTGACTATACCAAGCATTTCTTCATTTTTTCTTTTGCTTGTGAGGAGACCATTGTTGTTGTACTACTACAGAAAAATGGAGAAGGACATGAACAACCCATAACCTTCTTTAGAAAATCTCTCCGAGATGTTGAGATAAAGTATGGTATATTAGAAAAGCAGGCTTATGCATTGGCCAAAGCACTCAAGGCCTTCAGGGTATATGTGATACAATCTAGCATAACAACCTTTGTTCCTAGCAATAGTGTCAAAGAGATTCTGGTCCAGCTAGACAATGAGGGGAAAAGAGGGAAGTGGATTGTCAAACTATTGGAGTCTGACCTACACATAAAAACCAGCAAATTGATCAAGGGACAAGGACTTGCCAAGTTGTTATCAAAATCAAACTGTAAGGTGCTAGAATTACATCAAATCTTCACCCAATCAAATGCACCCATCATACGGCCTGGACAAGACAGCATGCAGGTATTTGAAAATTACTCCTTTTCACCTTGGTATAGAAACATCATTTATTTTCTGTAGCATCTTAAATGTCCACCAGTTGTGAAGAAGACAAAGGCCAGATCTCTCAAAATGAAGGCTATCAAATTCTACATTTCAAACCAGAGCTTGTATTGGAGGGATCATAATGGCATCCTGTTAAAATTACTTGATGAAAATGAAGCCAAACAAGTCACAATAGAAATGCATAGAGGAGTATGTGGAGGAAACCAGCATTGGAAGGCCACAACTCTCAAGATCCTAAGGGCAGGGTACTATTGGCCCACCCTTTTCTCTGATATATTTACTATTGTTAGGGCCTACAATGAATGTCAGAAATTTGCAGGAAAACATAAGTTACTATCACTACCCCTAAAACTTATCACTCCCAGTGGTCCATTTCATCAATGGGGGTTAGACTTCATAGGCAAGATAAATCCACCCTTCAGTGGGAAGAACAAGTGGATTCTCACTGCCACTGACTATTTCACCAAGTGGATCAAGGTTGTGCCCACCAAGAATTCCACTGACAAGGTGATCATGAATTTCCTGGAAACCGATATTTTTGCCAGATTCAGATGCCCCAACAAGATTATAACAAACAATGCCCAAGAATTCAATTCCAAGGCCATGATTGACTTCTGTGGCAGTCATAACATTTCCTTGACACATTCCATGCCCTATTACCCTCAGGGGAATGGTCTGGCAAAGTCATCAAACAAAAATCTCCTCAGGATTATCAAGAAGTTGTTGACCAAAAACAAGAAATATTGGGACTCTAAACTCAAATATTCTTTGTGGGCCAATAGAATCAACACCAAGAATTCTTTGGGAACCTCGCCATTTTAGCTTGTCTATGGTGTGGACATTGTTTTTCCCACCCAGCTTGGTATACTAGTCCTAAATTTTTATAGGAAGAGATTCAGGAGCCAAATGACATCCAAAGGAGAATATTCCATATTATAGAAGTTCAACAAAAGAGAGAATCATTGGATCAGAGGACCGAAGCATACCAGAGCAAGATCAAATCATCCTTTGACAAGAAAACCAAGAAGGAGATATTTCAAGAAGGTGACCTGGTCTTGAGGTGGGATGCTAGAAGGGATGACAAGTCAAGCACTGTAAGTTCGATAACCTCTGGTTTGGCCCTTTTAAGGTGGTTGAGGTTCTAAACAATAACATGTTTATCTTTCACAATCTAGATGATACAAAGATCTTTGGAGGCCCAGTAAATGGGCACTTCCTGAAACACTATTTTTTTTAAGAATGAGGGAAGGTCCCTCTTGTACCATAAATTATTTCCTTTTGTTTTTGCATTTGATTAGTTAGTTGTGTGAAAATAAAGACTCCATAGCCCAACAAAGGCACCGGGGTTAGCTTCAACGTTAATTTTCAGAGATGCATGGCTGGAAGACAGAACAGAGGTAAGAAAAGGGAGGTGGGGGGAAAGTTATTAAATTCAAAGGCATTGATATGATGTTCTTAGCACCTCGCAGGGAAGCGTTATTCCCGGTTGGAGCCAATGTTGTAACCTAGGTCTGCACCCCTGCCTCTCCTCTCTCATTTCCATATGCCTTCGTCGAATTTTTCCTCTTCTGGTTGATAAAGACAGTTTCAAATATTTCATTGACCTGGTTTTCCTTATTGGATTGCTTGACTGATTCTTTGTGCCGAATTATTTATATTTTCCTTGAAAGATAGTTGCATGTATGGTTTGAGTTTGAAATACTTGTCATCATGTTTGCCACTAATTGAGCATGCAGCAGGCCAACCAATCCTTTCCTGTGTGCAAGAAACATCTAGGTCTTCCAATTCCTTTGTATGCACAATAAGAAACCATGAGCAAAATGCAGCATTCAGAGCAGTCTATTTTGGACTTGAAATACAAGCAAACAGATAGGTTCAATTTTCAACGGTGAATATCCCATGTACAATTCATATCGACGGTTTTTGTACATTCAGAGCATCGAAGTCGCGCAAGGATTAACAACCAAACAAAAGTCCCGAAGTGACGCGAGACTGCCACATCAACCAGGCCCATACTACTTCGGGAGATTTCCATGCTCTACATCCCGAAGTCCCAAAGAGATGAAGTCCTGAAGTGATGAGAGACTGCCACGTCAATTGGGCCCATACTACTCTGAGAGTTATAAAAAATTTGCATTCAAAATCTCCCAAACTTCGAAGTGTCGAAGTGACGAGAGACTGCCATGTCATTTCGGGAGATATTCATGCTTGACGTTCAAAATCTCCCGAGCTCTAAGAAATTTGCACCATCACTAAATCAGATAGGGGAAGTTCTAATATGGTAGATGGATAGAACTTTAGCAGGGGCACTAAAGTAGTAGGGTCACCCAAATCGCAGATCACAAAAATGATCGATGGCCACACTTCATTGCGGGGACGGAAAATGCTCGAACGTTAATCTTCCAGAGTGGTCCCGAAATTGAAACCATGGTATAGCTTGTGAGGTACGTGTCAGTTGGTGGTGGATTGCGGGTGTCAGAGTGGTGTGGATCCAAACCTCCCTTGACAACTTCCACAATCACGTGCTTATACGACGTTAGGTCACCACGTCACTCTGGGAGATTTTCACGTTGCACATCTAGTTGTTTTCAATGGCCTCCAACAACGCGCGTTCATGCCATGATCAATGAAAAACTTAGCTTTGTCACTATGAATTAGTTTCTTCCACATCCTCAGTTCATTCCAGCACTCGCAGTAGTCCAGTTTCATCGCTAGAGTCAGTTTTCAATTATCCAGTTCAAGACTCTGTTTAGTTTAAAGCATAATAAGTGGTCTTCTATGTGTGATAAGAACCACTCTTTTTTATTAAGTCAAGTGTGAAGTATACATTGTTGTACTCCAATAGTGTTTTAATCAATTTAATTATTCGTTCTACAATTGTTAATGTAGAGTTAAGTCTCAGTCCTAGATGGACGAGAGCCTATACAACTTTGATAAATATCCAATTTCTCTATGTTTTGAGGGTTGAGTTTTAGGGGCAAAGGATAACAACACATCAGACTGGTTGGACCCGTTCTATTCATGGATTAAAGCTCTCTACCTGGTGAATATACTCTTTATGACAGTGTTTCGTTCAAATCTTCATGTGTTTTTATCTTATCTTGAATGCAATTTTTTATTTGTGCAAAGTACATTTCATTTCCTTCGGTTATTGTATAACTTTTCTTTATTGATATGCAATCTGCAAAAACAACTAATGCTTGGTAAAGATTTGTTTTTATCGCAACCTGAGGGAATAATTGTGTTTTTGATACATGTTTAATGTTTTGAAATGATATTTTAAGTATTAAACTTCCAGCGGAAGATTATTCATTGAGTGGTTTGTTGTTTCCCTTTGTTTTTATTATTTCACTCGCCTGTCATTAGTGTGCCACCAGCCAAGGAGGACCCTCATCATTATCATTTTTCGACCCAACAATGCTCTTGTCTTGATAGAACCAACCCTCTAACTAACCAACAAAAATTAAAAATCAACTATTCTAAACTTGAGATAGTCTAGCTTTGCTCTTTAACAATCAGGTGCAGATCTTGGGACCAACATCTTCATATCATCAAACCATCATATCGTTTTTTATACCAGATGAAGATAGGAGGACAGGATAAGTGACTTATGATTTAACTTGTACTTATCTATCTTTGAACACTTGCATTTATTAACTAGTAGCCTCTAAGAGTAGTCAAAGTTATTGAGAAAATCCTCAAGCTTTGTCATGACTAAATTTAAGAACTTTAAACTCCTCGCTCTTTATCTTGACTAAATTCAGAAACTTTAACTTCTTTATATTTTCAATAGATTTTGGAAAGAACTAGAATATATCAATGAAACATAAATTAACATAAATCTAACACCTCGCTTTTTATATTTTCAGCAACTTTAACTTCTTTATATTTTCAATAGATTTTGGAAAGAACTAGAATATGTCAATGAAACATAAATCTAACACCATTGGCAATATCCTATCATTTAAAAAAATGTAAAAATTTTAAGAACTTTAATCTCCTTGCTCTTTATTTTGACTAAATTTAGAAACTTTAAATTCCTTATATTTTCAATAATTTTTGGAAAGATATAGAATATGTCAATGAAACATAAATCTAACATAATTGGCAATATCCTATCATTTTAAAAAATGTGAAAATTTTAAGAAATTTAAACTTCTCACTCTTTATTTTGACTAAATTTAGAAACTTAAAATTCCTTATATTTTCAATAGTTTTTGGAAAGATATAGAATATGTCAATGAAACATAAATCTAACACCATTGGAAATATCCTATCATTTAAAAAAATGCGAAGACACATTTGTTTAAGATGGTAATTATCATATGTATTAGAGTGGGAAGCCTTGGACACAAATTCCCCTCAATTGTGGATATATTGTTCCTTAGTAATGAAATTCTACACGATCCCTTTGACTCTTCCACTATTATTATGATTCTCATATGTGTAATAAGGTAATTCATGTTAGGTTTCCATAATATTTAATTGAGCAATGTTTATGTATATATATAATAATAATTTATTTTTAAGGTCACGGTTAAGCCACACCAAATTGGTGTATGAAACTCTCTTATTTGTGGGACAAGGGATCTCTCTCCGTCCAACGATTTGATTGGTAAAGTCTATGGAGATATACATACCCTACCCCCCTCTAAGTTTGAATTTGTGACCTCTTAAGAGGAAACACACGTTCTTAACCATTAGGCCTGTTAGCGTCAGAAGTCACCCCTGGATTGCAGCAGGAGCAGAGCCCGACGCCCATCAGTTTATGTCATGATTTGTTTAATGGGGTGATCAAATGGAGGTTAACTCAAACAATGTGGTTCTAACTCCGAAACTAGGCCAGGCATGCATGGGAAAATGAGGTCTTAGATAACTTCAGACAATGAGTTGTAGTAAGGGTGAGTAGGGGGAAGACTTGTATCAGAGAGGTGCAAAGGTCTGTCGTAAACATCAGGTTTCTAACAGGCTGTGGGAGAAGACATCTAAATGCAAGATCTTCTTGCATTCAAATGCAAAACACCGGAGAATACAACAATGTAACAATAAATCCTTTATCATAACATGATTGCAATAATTTGCACGAATCAGTCGTTCACGAACTCTCTCAGCATAAGATGAAAATTAGATGGAGTAAGAAAGATTGTCTGTCATAAAACAAGAAATCTCACATACAGATGCATAACCAGAGAACTAGAGTGTGTTAAAACTTTACAATTGGGAGCTTCGCTCTACCATTGATACCTCACAAAATACAAATACTGAGTCTATATACTCAGGAAAATTCATCTAACAGAGGCATGTTCATCCATCCAAAGCGTGGTGTCCCTTCAGTCGAATTTGGACGAATAATCCCTGTTAGACGCCACCTTAACTGTGCATGACTCTTGTAGGGGGAGGGTAGCTAAGCCATTAAGTGTCGGGCTAGCGTGCGCAGACTTCTCTGTCTAGTCGAGGACTTTGGCATGGCTTCTCCGGAAAAATGGGTACATAGGACCCTCTCAAGCAAACCGCTCACCAGGCCCTCCATACTTCACACTTAATGACTGAGGAGAGGTTTCAACCACCTCTCCTTGCTTTCATTTACTCCGAGCGAGAAATAGTATTGAGATCGGATCCGATGACACCTGGAGATCATGATGATCCCTTCTGTAACTGAACTCAGCACTTTTGGCCTTCTTTACACAGCTCCTTTCTTTCCCCAAGTGACCGAGGGCTGTGACCACGTGCTTATTCCCCAGGCGCTTTCGGCGTTCGCGAATGGGAAGGAGCTGATCCTTGCTTATCATAGTTGCGATGGGTGAAACGCCGAGATGGCTCAATTGAGAACCATGTGTCCTTCAAATCTGACGGTCCTAAACTCACCCGACGCTGCTGTGGGCCTCAGGTCCTGAATGCTCTCGCTACTTCGCGTATCGGGATATGATGGAGCTGTTTTTTGTGCTTCGAAACCACGATGGGAGAAAAGGCGGGGAGCCTAATCGCACGCCAGGTGTCCCCTTCAAATGGACGGCTGAGACTACCCCCTGATACTGTAGGCCCAACTTTAAAAGTTCTTTCCCTTTCGCGATTCACGAGTTCGTGGGTCAAAGATCCTCGGCTCTCTTTTCTAAACTCCCGATCCCCGAGATGGCGATATGGGTCGGGCTCCCTTCCTGGTCAACGCTCTATGCATGTAACTGTCGGCTAGAGCCCAAGTACTAATGCCTCTCACAACTCGCGGCTTCGCGAGTTGGAGTATCTAACTTTGGCATTCTCCCCTCGTGAAGTCCCGAGACGCGATGGTCAGCGGAGGTTGACCCCCTCTGGGCACTTTTCATAGCTCACAATCTCACGCAACTAAAAGACATAGTCCGCCCTGCAAACTTACTTGGTGATGCTACGGACTCAGGTCTTGGACTCTCCCGGCACCTCGTGCATCGGGAATATGACAGGCTATTCTTTTGTATTTCGAAGTCGTGATGGGAGAAAAGGCGAGGAGCCTAATCACGTGCCAGGTGTCTCTTGTGGATGAATGACTGAGGCTGCTTCGCGATACTGTGGGCCCACCTCTGGGCACTTTCGGCACTCCGGGGTTCGGGGTTTTGGGATGTGAGATGATGAGGGACTTTCACCCTTTGAACTCCCGACTGCCGATATGCTGACTAGATCTTGCACTATGTGTCGTGGGATCGGACGACCCAGATTCAGTCTCAGCATAAAGCCGCTTTCTTTGACGTTATACATCGATCAACTTGCTAGCCCCGATATTCCAATGACCGTTTATCTTCTGTTATGGATGGATCCGGGCTGCTGACGTCGTAATTCCACCCGCCCACTTGATTGGAAGCCTCAAAACGATATTTTTTCCATGCTATGCTTGGGCGCTTCTCGTGCAACTTGCAGACCCGAATACTTTTGCGCCTAGAACAAGGAATGTTGCTAACATTAGGCTCCATGGGGGATAGAGTCGTCCCTGTGATGCTCCAAGAACTCATTCCGCAGCTTCAGTGCCTTGCTATTGGGCTATGGAGTCAGGCTCAAAACATCCCGCTGCTGAAAATACAAGCCGAAAAATAAAAGCAACAAAATAAAAATACATGCTCAAAGGAGCTTATTTATATACAATCCTAAAC
>JZKD02S1604433.1:159661-171912 GCA_000966675.3 Picea glauca | reverse complement strand
GGTTGCAGTATCCTTTTGTTCCCCTTTTGAATAGATTGTGGAGAAGATGAATTTTGTAGTATGAGATACTACCTTGTGGCACTGTTTAGGTGGGGTAGTAGTTGGAACTACCTCTAGTATCCTGTAGAGATGACCCCCCAAAGTAATAATGACACTATGGGGTCGAGACTCATAGAAAGCATGGCGTTTCCACATATATAGCTGGCCCAAGAGAACATCACAGACATCCAGTGGGGCAACATCACATAATACCTCATCCTTGAAGGGTTGGATGCTGTATGACAATCGACATTGCTGGGTAACATGAAGATATCATCCGTGGCGAAGCCACCCGATGTTGTATGGTTGTGGGTGTGGTGTTATCGACAATCCCAACTGTTTGACGATCTCTGCTGAGATGAGGTTCTTATGGCTTCCACTATCAACAATAAAATGTAGTGGGGTCCCCTTCACCCACATCTGTGAATGAAAAAGGCGCTCCCCCTCTTTTGGATCTGTTGGTTCTTCTGGTTGAATTGTTGCAGTCGCGACAATAGCAGTGGGATCTGCATCGATGATTTGTCTTTTACCAGTATTTTCAGAATCATATTCTGAATCAGAGTTTGGCTCCTTGTCTTTGATCTCGGCCACCAATGACTGTTTTGAGCGACATTCATCGGTGTTGTGCCAGGGGCTTTTGTGGAAATCGCACCATTTTCCAGTGTCCTTCTTTGTCTTCCCGTGACCCTTCTTTTCCTTTGGCTTGGACTGGTTTTCGGGAGACTGTTTGTTAGGGATGTCTTTTTCATACTTTGGTTGTTGTGGATTTGCAGACCCGAACTCTCGTTTGTTCTGATGCTTAAATTTTTGCTCGATTTTAACAGTATATCGATAGGCAACACTGAGTGATGAGATGTCCAGAAAATCCATTTCAGTTTGGATGTATCTGTGTAGAGCCCCATGGTATTTCAGAACCAAATGTCGCTCGGAGTCTTTGATACCTAACTTGGTGCACAAGGTATGGAAGCTATTGGTGAACTCTGGAACTGATTGGCCCCTCTCTTGCCGTAGTGTGGTCCATCTCATGTACTAGCCCTTATAGTTGCCAACAGGGTAATATTGTTCCTTTACCGCATCCACAAAAAAATCCCAAGTGGGATTGGCCCCATATATTCCAGACTCCTCTGTGGAACTCTTCTCCCAGTAAGTTTCCCACCAATGTTTGACATGGCAGAGAGCCTTAAGGAGTGCGAAGGTTATCTTTTCCTTGTCGAAAAAATTATGAACAGAGAAATAACCTTCTAGCGGATTTAACCATTTATCTAGGGCATCTGCATCTATTTGACCTTCAAATATGGGAATATCAAAATTAACCTGTACCTTGAAAGACGAGGTGCCTCCAAAGTGGTTGCTTGATGAATATGTGTCTGATGCTATCGGGAGGCGTTGAAGGATGTGGGAAAAATTCTCCATCATTTCGTCCCTCTGTTGCGTGAGAGCTAGATCAAGCAATAGACTGATAGGATCGTCTGCTCCATCATTTTTCTTTTCTTCCATCATTGAGGGTTTCTTGGGTGTGCAAGAGCGATTGTCCTCAAGAGAGACAAGCTTGGGACCCAACTTGTTATACTCGGACCTTGTCGGGGGCATGCACTGAAAAACGATCAAGAGCAGCCTTCTCTGATACCACTGATCCAGATTATTTTCAAATTTAAATCTAAAAATTTAAATTAATATTTCAAATTTGTTTGAAATTTTCTGATGCAGGAGCATTTTCAGGGAGCACATGTCACAGGAAATCTCAGCGCTCAGGAATCATTTCGGAATGTCAAATGCTGGGAGTTACTGCAAGTATTTTGGGGCGCTGATGAAGAACAAAAGAAGATCAAATGCCTGGAGGTGGAATGATCATGAGCGATCAAGGCGTTTCACTTTGAGTCTTCAATGTAACTGAACTTAGGTAGCAGTTGGAGTTTTTTTTGTTTTCCAAGTAGACAAGTAGTCAGGGGGAACCCGAAGGACCCTCTAATATAATTAAGGGTTTTGTATGCCCAAATGAGGCTGTTGCGATTTAGTAGGATTTTTTGAGTTTTATTTATTGTTTGAAAGTAGTTGTAGCCATTTTTATTTCTGAATGAATATAACATAGGAAAATTGATCCAAATGCATGTTGTTGTTACTGTTTGCAATTCTCTGTTATTGTGGGTTCCATGAATGAATGAATTTCGTTAAGAGTACATGAAATTATGAGATGCATGTATAAGTTTCAATTGGTTCTCTTCTGTAAGTTATGCAAGGAGTGCGTGTAAGAGATTCTTTTTTGACTCAAAGCTCAGAAGAGATAGTTTGGAAATTTTGTGTGCATAATGTGCATACTAAGCGCAAGAAGTGCACGTAGAGACGAACTTGTTTCAAGTTCAAAAGCTAAGGAAGATGAGCGCAGACTGTGCCAGGAGGGGCACCAGAAAATATTTTGAAAAGACGCAGAAGGGTGAGTCCCTTAGAGACTGAGTAAGTTGAAACTGAGGGGGGAACAGTGCAAGTTTTCACACAGAGCGCAAGTGTACACCAGGGTAAGGTCAAAATTCCATTGAAGAAAGCTCAGGGGGTAAAAACATCATTGAATACCTTCGAAATATTTGAAACTTTCAACTCAAGAAAGAATTCAAGCTCATAAGGGTTGATGCCAAGTATTTGGAAAGGAGTCATGGATAAATTAGAAGGACAGTATAAATCCTTGGAGGGAGAAGCGTCGATATCCGTGCATCGCTAGATTCATAAAAAATACGAGGAGGATAAGACTGAGAAGTTATTCAACATTCGAAAGCTCAGGAGAGATAGGAGTCCTAGATCTCAAGGAAGATTGAACTGTTGATTCCTTTCATCGGGAAATCAGAAAGCAGGAGTTTGGAGAATGGAGAAGACTATCTTCCAAAGCTGCAAAACACGAAAATCCCGATTCGCGAGAGGAGATATAGACCGTTGGATCATGGGGAACATGGACCGTCAATCTAATGCAAGCGAAATTTTGGAAGTCGGAAGATCAAAGGTGAGCAACCTTTCGACTTCGCAAAATATGAAATCATGAATCATGATAGGGGAGATCTGGACCATTGGATCACGGGGATTGTGGATCATTGATCTGATGAGTGGAACTCGCTAGTTCAGGTTTCATAAGAAGGTAGACGAGCAATCTTCCGACAATGCAAAGTGAGAAGTCATGAAGCGCTCAGAAGCTTGGCCCCGGGTCATAGCTTGAGGTCATATCAGCGGTGGCAAGCGATTTTTGGAATTTCTCAACGATTTGGGAGAAAATCTCATCCGATCATAACTAAATTTTTTTAGAACATTGTTTTCACACACCCAGTAAAGTCAAACAATCAAGTCCAGATTAAAAACAGAAGCATCAATAGATTGGATATTATTTCCAAACTTCCAGGCAGCATTCGAGCTTTCAATAATACAGGTGGAAAAATTCAAGGGGGAAGCTCCAGGTTTTGATGCAAAATTTTTGTTTCCAGGCAGACTACAAGTGGTAGGGAAATTGTCAAGAAGCTTCTGAAATACATAATTTTAAGGCATTCGACCTCATTTGTCCAAGATTTTTTGTAAAGAGATCATAGATTTGTTTTTAGTTATAATTATACTATGTTATTTAAGGATCTAGGAACCCAAGGAGGAGGGGGTCGAAAGGGGTGCAGTTTACTGTGTATATTTTTCATTTTCTGATATAACAGAGGCATTATCATGCTTATTGATCATCATTTTTTTAAGCCAAGATGTGTTTTTCTTGCTTTATGTTTTTCTTCTTACTAGATACAAAGATAATTTATGCAGTGCATTGATTGTCATACATGGTTTAGATCATATTACAATAGATACTCTTATGTTTATCGTTTATATCTTGTAATTTGTATTCTTGTATATGGTTTTATATGTTTTAAGATCATAACATCTTCTCCTATAAATGTATGGCTTCCTTTTCCATACATTTATCATTTTCCTCTATTATTCCATATATTCATGTGTTTCTTGGCCTTTAATTTGTATGCCAATGACCTATGAAGTGTTATCGTTTGTATTAGACATCTTAAATATCAGACTCTTCAAACCCTTGTGACCTCATTCCTCAACCTAAATACCAAATAAACTAAACATTGCAATAACTTGATGATGCCCTAGCTTTCCCTTTAGCAATCAAGTGCAACTTTAGGGACTAACATATGTCATACAAATCTAAAAATTTAAATTAATATTTCAAATTTGTTTGAAACTTTCTGATGCAGGAGCATCATTAGTGAGCACACGTGGCAGGAAAGCTCAGCGCTTGGGAATCATTTCAGAATGTCAAATGCTAGGAGTTATTGCGAGTCTTTTGGGGAGCTGATGAAGAATGGAAGAAGATCAAATTCCCAAAGGTGGAATGATCATGAGCGATCAGGGAGTTTCACTTCGAGTCTTGAATGTAACTGAACTTAGGTAGCAATTAGAGTTTTTTTTTGTTTTCCGAGTAGACGAGTAGTCGGGGGGAACCCAAAGAACCCTCTGAGATAAATAGGGGTTTTGTATGCCCAAATGAGGTTGCTGCAATTTAGTAGGATTTTTTGAGTTTTATTTGTTGTTTGAAAATAGTTGTAGCCATTTTTATTTCTGAATGAATATAACATAGGAAAATTGACCCAAATGCATGTTGTTGTTACTGTTTGCAATTCTTTGTTATTGTGGGTTCCATGAATGAATAAATTCTGTTAAGAGTACATGAAATTGTGAGATGCAGGTATAAGTTTCAATTGGTTCTCTTCTGTAAGTTATGCAAGGAGTGCATACTGAACACAAGGAGTGCATGTAAGAGAGTCTTTTTCGACTCAAAGCTCAAAAGAGATAGCTTGGAAATTTTGTGTGCAAAATGTGCATACTAAGCGCAAGGAGTGCACATAGAGGCGAACTTGTTTCAAGATAAAAAGCTAAGGAAGATGAGCGCAGAATGTGCCAGGAGGGAAAAAGAAAATATTTTGAAAAGACGCAGAAGGGCAAGTCCCTTAGAGACTGAGTAAGTTGAAACTCATGGGGGAATAGTGCAAGTTTTCACACAGAGCGCAAGTGTACACCAAGGTAAGGTCAAAATTCCATTGACGAAAGCTCAGGGGGTAAAAACATCGTTAAATAACTTCGAAATATTTGAAACTTTCAAGTCAGAAAAGAATTCAAGCTCAGAAGGGTTGACGCCAAGTATTTGGAAAGGAGTCATGGAGAACTTAGATGAACGGTAGAATTCCTTGGAGGGAGAAGCATCGATCTTCGTGCACAGCTAGATTCATTAAAACTACGAGGAGGATAAGACCGAGAATTTATTCAACATTCGAAATCTCAGGAGAGATAGGAGTCGTTGATCTCAAGGAAGATTGAACCATTGATTCCTTTCATCGGGAAATCAGAAAGAGGGAGTTTGGAGAATGGAGAAGACTATCTTCCAAAGCCGCAAAACGCAAAAATCCCGATTCGTGAGAGGAGATCTGTACCGTTGGATCATAGGGAATGTGGACCATCAATCTGATGCGAGCGAAATTTCAGAAGTTGGAAGATCAAAGGTGAGCAACCTTTTGACTTCGCAAAATATGAAATCCTGAGTCATGAGAGGGGAGATCTAAACCGTTGGATCACGGGGATTGTGGACCATTGATCTAATGAGTGGAACTTTCTAGTTCGGGTTTCGGAAGAAGGGAGATGAGCAATCTTCTGATAATGCGAAGTGTGAAGTCGCGAAGCACTCGAAAGCTTGGCCCCAGGTCATAGCTGGAGGTCATATCAGCGGAAGGTTAAAGGAGGAGCTAGGGCCTAGAGAAATTGTCGATTAGGAAATTAGAAATCACGAGGGTCGAGTTTGGATCATGTGCAATCACCCAAGGTCTGAGATCATGTAGAGCCTTTTGGGTTAGGCCTATGGACACAGCCAATGATCACGTGAAGGAAGCTCGCGCCTAGTGCTTGTTCGCGTGGGTTGAGTTACACATAAGACCTGTGGATATTTCGTGAGTATTCCAGCAAGGAATCAAAGAGTTGTTCCAGCTCGAATATTGAGAGGATCCAGTGACCGGAAGGTCAGTAGACCATACTAAGGTGGGGGCACTGCATCAAGTGGTATCAGAGAAAAAAAAATTTCTTGTAGACAGCAAGCAAAGGAGAGGATACAAAAGAACTCGAGTTGTACTCTATGTGCGAGAGACAGTCAACAAAATGCTATCGAGGAGACGAGTGGAGCCGCCTTTAGCCAATCGGGTTGTAGAAAGGGAGATGAGAGAACTTCATGCAAGATTAGAGGTGATGGAGGCAGCGAAGAGGAGAGCACCTGATGATGGAGACATCAATGATGTAGAGAGTGAAGAAGTAGAAGTCAAAGAAGCTGCAAGAGAGAATGTTGTCGAAGAATGCTTGCTGAGAGTAGTTGTTAGATTGGGAGCTAGATCCAAGATAGAGGTCCCAATGTACGAAGGCAATTTGGATACTGAAGAGCTATTGGATTGGGTACGATCCATGGATAAATATTTTGACTATGAAGACGTCGATGAGGAGAAAAGGGTGAGACATGTTGTCACCAGGCTCAAAGGACATGCAACACTGTGGTGGGATGAAATGTAGGCTAAGAGGAGAAGCAAGGGAAAACAAAAGATAAATAATTGGGACAGAATGGTAGCCAATCTGAAGGCAAAATTCATGCCCAAAGACTATTAGATCAATCTGTTTAGGAAGCTGCAGAACCTGAGATAGAAGGGTATGACAGTTAAAGAGTACACAGAGGAGTTCTACAAGCTGAACATCAAAACTGGACAAAGAGAGAAGGATGAAGAAAAAGTTTTCAGGTATATAAATGGCTTGAGGTATGAAATCCAGGATGAGATCAGCATGATGTCAGTAAGGACAGTGCAGTATGCTTATCATTTTGCACTAAAGGTGGAGGAGAAGTTGGCTAGAAAAAAAAATCCAACGAGGTAGAGGTAGAATCCCAGTCTCGAATAAAGGCAAGGGAGTTTCCCATGACAAGGCACAAAAATCCAAAGATGAGATTGAGAAACCACATAGTCACTTGTAAATACAAGGAAGCTCCCGAGGAAGACAAGATGGTGGAAGAATTTCTTCCATAGGAAGAGGAAGATGCAGAGGAGGAGAAGTGAGATGTTACACCTGTGGAAAGGTAGGACATAAGTCTTGGGAATGTCTTGAGAGAAAGAAAGAAGGAGAAGGTGAAGCTCACATTTCAAAAGAACAGAGAAGGAATGTTGAAGCATAAGGATCAAAGGATGTGTTAGTGTTAGAAGTCACTCCTGGATTGTCACAGGAGCAGAGCCCAATGCCCATCAGTTTATGTCACAAATAAATTTAATGGGTGATCAAATGGGTAGAGACCCAGGAAGGTATCACTCTAACTCAGGGACCAGGCCTGGTATGTAAAGAACAAAGGAGGTCTTGATCTAACTTTCGTCAGTGCGTTGATTGTAAAATGAGAAGGGGGAAGACTTGGTGAGATGAGTGAGCAAGACTGCCTCGGGCATCAGGCCTTTCAACAGCTTGAGGAAGAAAAGCTCAGAATACAAGATCCTCTTGGTTCTGAGTTTCGGGGAACTGAAGGGTGATTTGACTGGATCCTCCAATTCCAAATCATTCAGCGATGATAAAATACAAGAATTGATTAGAGACAATGCAACTATTACAGTGATCCAACCTACATCATCCTATAACAATGTAACTCGACTGGATTCTCCAATTCCGAGCTATTATAACACAGTGTAAACAAAGAGATGGAAAGAAGTTGACATTCATAAGGCAAGAAGTCTCAAGTGCCAATACATAACCAGAGCAACCAGTACTTCGTTAAAACTTTACAATCGGGAGCCTAGCTTAACCATCGATAGATTACAAAAATGGAGAAAATGCCTACATACACTCAAAACAAAACAACCACAGTGAAAATGAGACACTACATTAAAAACATTGTGTCTGCATGTCTTCTGGCAGTCTGTGCATGCAAAATCTGGACGATCGTGCACTTATGACAGACGCAATCAAACTCCTAACTGTCCTGCAGATGAATCAACATGCTTTTAATCCTTTGCCAAACTTTCCATTTATGGCGGAGACGATGTCTAACCACCTCCAACAACTTCAATAACTTCTTTCTTGGGATCAGGAACAATACAAGTCAACTCTACCTTGTGGGACATGGAGGTCTTCTCATGGCGCCACCTGGATCAGTTGAACGGTCTAATGGATAGGTCATGGAGGATTTGGCATTCTTGACGTGGAACGAGGAAAGGGAGTGATCATGGAAACAACAGGGGTGAGACACATGGCAAGAAGAAGGGGCGAAGGTGATGGGATATAATGGTAATGGGGGACACATTATTTATGGGAGGTTGACGTGGAAGGGAGAGGGACAGATGTCGGAGGACGAGGAGGGGACAAAGGGAATGGGCCCCATCACACGGTCAAGTGGAGAACAGATGGCAGGGGAGGAAACGGTAGAGAAGGCGACACAACAGGAAGGGGGCCCCACATCAATACCACACCATTTCGGACCCCCCCCCTATTAAAGGTAGAATGGTAGAGGGGGTCTGGAATCGCTTGAGCATCGTCGATCTAGGCGCCTCAATATCGACCGTTTGAGAGATGCACGCCCAATTCCGGACCCCCCCTCATTAAAGACAGAATGGCGAGGGGGCTCCGAAATGAAACCTCAGTTGAAGATCTAGGCAGGTAGATCTCAGCCGTCCGAAACTGCCTGCTCATTAAAATGACACGCCCACCCTCCAAACTTTGGAAAAATGGGTTGTTCGAATCTCTTTCTTTGCCCAAGGAGACACTTCTTTCAGGAGAGCACCCCCTACATGATCATGTGCTAACATTAGGCTCCATGGGGGATGGTACGCCCCCTGCGGGCTGCCGAGAACTCTTTTGCAGTTCCAGTGCCTTGTTGTTGGGCTATGGAGTCTGGCGAAACACCCTGTTGAAAATATAGGCCGAAAAGTAAAAGAAAAACAAAATAAAGATACATGCTCAAAGGAGCTTATTTATGTACAGTCCTAAACTAATAAAATCCTTTACATGGGGCTAAGTGAAAGCAAACTTCCACCATAGCCATTCAAGCAACTTCCTGAATGAAAGCTCCTTCCTTTTGTCGATGATCACAAACAGGTGGTGTAACCGTGACAACAGAATAGTTACGCTCTTCAAATCCTTCTTATAGACTGAAGTCGATATGAAATAGGGTGGCTCCAAATTGTGAAGGAAATACAACTCCATGTATTCCTTCACAGGTTCATAGGACCAATGGAAAACTCTAGAAAATGGGCGACAGGCAGCCTCCTCTGCTATACATTTATTCATGTGTGGATGAATATCTCTACTAAGTACAGGTGGGTGGGTAACTGACGTAAGCTCATTGATCTCAAGTGGTGGCTGCTTGTTGACTGGCTCCAGACATAAGCTAATATGTGCCCTCAGTTTCTCTTCTGGTTCTTTCTCCTCTTCTCTTGGCTCTTCCCCCAAGTTAGATTCAAAGTCGTCATAAACAGGACCCATGGGAAATCTATGCTCTTCAAATAGCTGCTTGGTGACCTCTATGCAGGCTGTAAAAAACACCCCCTTTTGGTCCTCTTCCCTCTCTTCATAACTCTCCCAGGGATCAGATTCATAATCATAATAAATAGGGACCATGGGAAAGCTCTGCTCCTCCAACTACTACTCAGGATGGTTGATTTCCTCGCAATGTTCTTGCTTAATGAATAGAGGATAAGCCTCTGAAGTTTGTCCCTGGAAATCCTGCATATTCAGCTCAGAATCTAATTCGTAGTTGTCATATGCAGGTGGGCTGCTCCTCTAGTTAGAAAACTACGGTGCGGGGCTCTGTTGATCCTCTTCTAAATACGCATCAAAGCTTGGGACAACAGGCAGGTCAGGAGCAGATGACAAGGCCTCTACCATGCAGAAATCTTCAATGCTATCATGATCGGTAGGGGGCTCAAGAACATCTACTTCAGGGACTAGAAAATCCTTCACGTTGTCTTCAGATCCCAACCTTTCTAGTCGAGTGGAGAGGGACTTCACCCACTCCATCAACCTATTTTGAGAACCTTCTTCCTCCCTGGGTTATTCATCACTCTCACAACCTTCCTCTGATGAAGACGAATGGGGATGAGAAAGGACTGATTTTTGATCCAAGTCATCAGGATTATCTTCACAGCCTATGTAAGAAGCATCTCTATCTTGTATACAATTGTTGTATCCCTCACAATAGTTATAAAAAACTAACTCAAAGGGATAAAGATTCTGACAATAGGCGATGAAAGCTGCATGAAATTCTACAAGTGAAGAAATGCTAGCAGGGGGTAAAGAATGATACCATTTACGAGCATCCCCTACTAACGAGAACATGAACATTTTCAATAATACATCCTCATGATGTATCTCCCACTGATGCATGAGTTCATGAAACTCACAGAGATGCTGAGTAGGGTTTTCCTCCTTACGCTCTCTAAATATGGGCAAATAATCACCCCATTCATTCGAAGAAGGGACATCATTAGGAAAACCAGGAATAGCAGAAAAATTAAAAGGAGCAAACTTCCAAGCTAGGATTTTCTCTATTCCAAACCAGCGGAGTTGCCAATCAATCCTCGAATCATGGAGTCGCTAGGTGAAATATTCATAGCTTTGAATGTGTCTGGTCTTTGTTCACCATCAAAGGTCAGATCCTAACGTTGTGTTTTCCCAGGAAACTTCTCAAGCTGAGAAAGCAGCTGATGAAACCTTCTCGAGAAAGCTCCTCTGGGTGAGCTTTCAGGTGTGCTAAAAGAAGCCACAACTAAAACAGTGAAGTGGAAACATTGGGGTCGCCACAGTGGAGTCGCCAGGTGCACAATAGCAATCTTTGATGTGCTAGGTTCTGATGCACCCTCAGAACCAGTAAGCTTTGTCATTCAATCCCAGGGAAAATATTCAATTTCATCCCCGGCAATGGCGCCAGAAATGTTAGCGTTAGAAGTCACTCCTGGATTGCGACAGGAGCAGAGCCCAACGCCCATCAGTTTATGTCAAGAATAAATTTAATGGGTGATCAAATGGGTAGAGACCCAGGAAGGTATCACTCTAACTCAGGGACCAGGCCTGGTATGTAAATAACAAAGGAGGTCTTGATCTAACTGTCGTCAGTGAGTTGATTGTAAAATGAGCAGGGGGAAGACTTGGTGAGATGAGTGAGCAAGACTACCTCAGGCATCAGGCCTTTCAACAACTTGAGGAAGAAAAACTCAGAATACAAGATCCTCTTGGTTCTGAGTTTTGGGTAACTGAAGGGTGACTTGACTGGATCCTCCAATCCCAAATCATTCAGCGATGAGAAAATACAAGAACTGATTAGAGACAATGCAACTATTACAGTGATCCAACCTACATCATCCTATAACAACGCAACTCGACTGGATCCTCCAATTCTGAGTTGTTCTAACACAGTGTAAACAAAGAGATGGAAAGAAGCTGACATTCATAAGGCAAGAAGTCTCAAGTGCCAATACATAACTAGAGAAACCAGTGCTTCATTAAAACTTTACAATCGGGAGCCTAGCTCAACCATCGATAGATTACAAAAATGGAAAAAACGCATACATATACTCAAAACAAAACAACCACAACGAAAAGGAGACACTGCATTAAAACCATTGCGTCTGCATGTCTTATGGAAATATGCGCATGCAGATTCTAGACAATCGTGCACTTGTGACAGACGCAATTAGACTCCTAACTGTCCTGCAAATGAATCGACATGCTTTTAATCCTTTGCCAAACTTTCCATTTATGGCAGAGATGATGTCTAGCCACCTCCAACAACTTCAATAACTGCTTTCTTGGGATCAAGAACAATCCAGGTCAACTCTGCCCTCTGGGACATGGAGGTCTTCTCATGGCGCCACCTGGATCAGCTGAACGGTCTAATGGATAGGTCGTGGAGGATCTGACGTGCTTGACGTGGAACGGAGAAAGGGAGTGATCACGGAAACAACAGGGGTGAGACACATGGCAAGAAGAAGGGGCGAAGGTGACAAGATATAATGGTAATGGGGGACACATTATTTATGGGAGGATGATGTGGAAGGGAGTGGGACAAATGTCAGAGGACAAGGAGGGTCCAAAGGGAATGGGCCCCGTCACACGATCAAGTGGAGAAAATATGGCAGGGGAGGAAATGGTAGAGAAAGCGACATGACAAGAAGGGGGCCCCACGT
>JZKD02S1604433.1:124009-144581 GCA_000966675.3 Picea glauca | reverse complement strand
TCTAGCAGTCTCAGATTTCGAATCTGATAGCTTATTCACCATCCTTGTACATCTGGGAACGCAACCCAAGTGTCGGATTTCACCCAGGTGTCCTGCAAGTATACAAACGACGGAGATATTACGGGATTTGGTGAAATCCTGTCATTTCTGCTAAATTTCCAATTTTAATGCAATAATTTAGAAAATTCAATTCTGAAGTTAGAGAATGAAAAATTTACCTTGGATAGGCTATTTTATGAGAAATGTGGAGTAAAATGAAGGAAAATGGCAAATAAAGAGGCAAAAAGTATGGTTTGTGAAAGCACAAAAATGGACTCAACACATACTACTGTTGGTACTCTTAAATCCAAGTCATCCTTGTTCACACTGCAAATCTTGGTTAGTGTTGTCTCTAGAATCTTGTTGAATGCTTCAATGGTTCCATTTTCTTATGGATGGTAAGGTGTGCTCTTATGGTGATGGACTGTAAATTCCTCAATCAGGGCTTCAACAGTCTTATTTATGAAATGTTTTCCTTGATCACTCATAAGTATCTTTGGGCATCCAAACCTGGTTATGATGTCATCAAATATGAAGCATGCAGCTGTAGTTGCACTACAATCCTTGACTACTCTTGCTTTAGCCCATCTAGTCAAGTATTCTATCATAGTGATGATGTACCTTGCTCCTGTGTGCTTTCCTGGTGGGTTTATAGGTCCCACAAAGTCAATGGCCCATTTCTTGAATGCTTGTAGGGTCAACTATGGCGCTAATGGAATTTCATCCCTTCTGGAAGGTTTCCCAACTCTTTGGCACACATCACAGGCTTTGTAATAGTCTTTAACATCTCTATGTAAGGTAGGCCACCAAAGGCCATCTCTAAGAACCTTTTGCACAGTTTCTTTCCCTGCATAGTGTCCTCCTGTGATGCCTTCATGATATTTTGCGAGGATCATCAGTCACTATGCTTCCATAATGCACCTTCTCAATATCTCATCAGGTCCCATTTTCTATAGTTGTCCAGCTATAAGTGAAAAGTCTGCAGTGCACACTACTAGCTGTTTCTTTTGGGGAATTGTATACTCACTAGATGTCATTCTTGTTGATAGAAACTGGACTATTTATGCGAAGTGGTCATCAATCTTTCTAATGGCTAGAAGCTGTGCATCCGGCAGTGCATCCTCCAAACTAGTGGGCTCTTCTTCATGTTCCAACCTCGACAAGTGGTCAGGACCTTTGTTCATTCTTAATGGATTTACTATGATCTCAAAGTCATATTCCTGAAACAGCAGAAGCCATATGCATATTCTTCCCCCTAACATTGGCTTGTTGACTAGGTATTTCAGCGCAGAGTGATCAGTAAACATTTTAAAGTGTCCTCCCAACAAGTAGTGGCAGAATTTCTGCAGTGCATACACCATGGCTAACCCTTCTTTCTCTATAGTGGTGTAATTGATCTCGGTTGTTGATAAATTTCTATTGGAAAAAGATAATGGATGATAAATATCTCTTGTTCCCAGTTGTGCTAACACATCTCCCAATGTAATAGAAGATGCATCGACATGTACATGAAACTCCTTGGTCCAATTTGGGAAAACCAGAATGGGTGTAGTGACCATCTTTTGTTTCAGTGTGTAGAAGCTCTGTTGACATTCTTCTATCCAACTGAACTGACAACCCTTCTTCAAAAGCCTCTCCATGGGTGTTGTAATCTAGGCATATCCTTTAATGAATTTCCTGTAATATCATGTGTGTCCCAGTGCAATGCACAACTGTTTGACTGAAGTAGGAGGTGGCAGATCAACTATAATGCAAATTTTAGATGGATCAACCAACAATCCCTGCTTGCATACAATATGGCCTAACAACACTCCAATGGTGACAAGAAGATGCACTTCTTCAGATTTAAGTCAATTTGACACTGCCTACATTTGTCCAACATTAGCCTTAGACATTCAATATGATTCTTCAATAAACTAAAGACAGTCTAGTCATCAAAATATGATTCTAGAAATTTATGCAAAAACTCCTTGAATGCTTCGACCACCACCCTGGAAAAGATGGTTGGGGCATTCTTTAATCCAAATGGCATCACTGCATACTTATAGGACCCCCATTCTGTTGCAACTGTGGTCTTGTGGCGATGTTCCTTGGCAATCTGGATATGATGGTATCCTAAAAATCCTTCTATAAAAGAATATACTTCCTGGCCTCCCACATTATCTAACACTCCATCAGTGAATGGCGTAGGGAAGGGATCATGCAAACATGCATCATTCATCTTTCTGAGATCTACGCAAATCCTGTTCTCTCATGTCTTCTTGTCTTGCACCACCATAGGGCTAATCCACTATGATTCTTCCACAGGTTCTATAATCCCTACTTCCAACATTCTGTCGAGCTCAATATTCACTTTCTCCTTGTATTTAGGGTTCAATCTGTAGGGTCTCTGTTTGATTGGTCTTGAATCTAGATTCAAAGGGATTCTCATTTCTCCCATAGGACCTTTAATTCTCTTCATATCAGTGAACTTGGTTGGAAACAAGTCTTGCATGCAGTAATTTTGTAATCTTGTCAATAGTGGCAGGATCCCAATAATCTCCCACGTTTGCAAGCTTCAGTGTCTGTTCTGTTCCGATATTGACCTTCTTAATATTTATCAGTTGTCCAATGAATGGTCACTCAACTCATAGTCCTTCCACATCTCTCTGGCCTTCTATTTATGCGATGTTCACCTTCCTAGGATCATCATCTTCATCAGCATTGATGTTGTAACAGCCTTGTAGTTTCTGTAGAGGCACAGTCCATTCGTCCTCGTCTTACTCCAAAGGGAGGCTAGAGGCCTCCTAAAATAATTTCTATCTGACAATATGTAATGATTGATCTACTGAAGGATATTGACTTTCAAATAAGAAGGTGGTTACAAAATTATGAGTCATACCTCTCCAATCTGTAGTGATGAGGTGCATCTTTGCTTGAAGGTACCAGTTGATAGGTGTTGTATCTAGTGTATTGATGAATTTGTGTACCCACTTTTCTTGAGGAACATTGCTCCAGGCTTCCTCACAGATTTGCACATGGTCCTTTGGGCAGCTTCGACCTGTGTATCGAACTTCATAGCCTTCTACTTGTGTTGAGAACCGCACTGTCATCAAGGTATGAAACTGTACCCAATCTATAATGTTACTTTTGTGTGTCCCCCACCATCTTGTTGGGGTTGCTTTCAATGCCTCATCCATCACCAACAATTTTTTTGCATTGGTACACTTTCTTGAAAGTCCGACAAGAAGGTTACTAAAGGATTTAGACCATCAAAGGTGGGTAGGTTACTTACTGTTGTGTCGATCCAGCGAACTTCTCTGGTTAATCTAGCACATCTTCTTGTAGATACCTCATAAATTTTATTATGTCAGTTCTACAGTGCTTCTTCTGGGTCTAATGAACATGCATTGTCACTTCGCCAGCTTAGGTTTCCATCGGCCGTAGGATTAATGCAATCCTGTTGTTTGGCTGTTAATTTGTATATATTTTCTAGTTTGTGTGCATGGTCTTCTTCTCTGATGGGCTCTGTGTATCGCTGACCTTCATCTGGATCTAAGGGTGCAATGACCCTAAGGCCATCTTTTTCAAAAGTCATACGTCTCTTCTTTAAATCAACCACAGTGGAATTATTGAAGGCCCAATCAATTCCTAATAGTGCAGGGTAAGGGCAGTTGTCATCAACTATCTCAATTACCTCAAAATCTGCAAATTTTCTTACTCCATCAATATCCACAGGGACATGTTCTAATCGTTCAAAAGGGATGATAAATTGTTGATTATCCATCCTGAGCCTGATAGGGGAATAGATCAACCTCGATTTTCCCATCAGTGCCCAAGTTTTCTTCGCCATGACATTAACCTCTGACCCTAAGTCAAGGACCACATAGTCTATATCATATTTGCCTATTTGAGCATTCAAATGTAATTCCTTATTTGTCCTTCTATTTTTATAAATTTGGTTTATTTCCCTATTCAGTAAGGGGTCATTATTTCCTAGCTCATAATGTCTGATTAAATTTTGTAGTTCTTGGACATCGCTCTCATCCTGAATCAACTTAACACAAGTATATAGAAATTCCATGAGCTTGCTTACCTCTTTTCCTTCTCTTGGTGAAGCAGACTGATCAAATGCCTAAGGCATTCCGTATTCTCTTACTTATGGTCATGTTCTTGATGAAGAGCGTTGGTCTCCTTTGAACTCTTTTCTTGCCTCCTCAAATATTTGTCTTTCTTTCTTCGCATCAAAGTTTTGGGCCTTCTCTGCAGCTTTCCTAATTCTTGAATCTTTTGTAGTCTTCCCTTGGGTCGTTCTTTCATCTCCTGTAACAACGCCTCCTCTAGTAATAACAACTCTAGGGTCTTCTCTGCGAGGTTCATCTTTGATCAATTGTATCTGCAAGTTCTGCTAAGGTCCTCATTTCTCTTGAAGTTTAGCCAGGACTGTTGGACATTCTTCAATAACATGCTCGAAGGAGTTGCAGTAGCTGCAAGTAGTGCAAGGGTTCTGACAGTCCCTTGCCAAGTTTCTTAGTTGTGTGTAGTTATAACAGATGATTTGTCCTTGGCCTCAATACATACCTCTTCCTCCTCCTCGTCCTCTGAATCCACTGTGAGGATTGAAGTTTCCTCTCCCAGGGGAGTTGTACTACGTAGTGTTTCCCTCTTGTTGTACTTCGCCTTGAATTTTGTATATGTCTCTTGAACTTTCATGCATGATATCGTAATCCCTACAATCCCTATCATCATGATGTCCCACAGACTTACAGAACGTGCAATACAAATTTGTAGGCGTCTGAACATATTGTTTCATGTAATAGAACTCACCGAGGCGATGCCTATTTCTGCATACCTCGCACCAGGGTAAGGTGACTTGCTTCAAAGGGCTTGGAGCTCCAGAGGCCAAGTACTCATGGAATAGAGGGCAATGCTTCTTGTTGTTATAATAAAAATCTGTCCATTGGGACAGATCCGACCTATCCGGTTGTGAAGCCGATTACAGCCTCTTTGATAGCTCAGCATGAGGCAAAGACTACCCGCACCTCAGGTGGTCCTTCGCCTGAGGCGGTATGAAGGGGGAAAAGAAAGGTGAAATACTTACAAGAATTCTTTCTCAGGACCACCCACCCTGGGTGTTATCCTTCCTTAATTTCCTGGATGGCCAAAATGGCCTGGGGAATGAAAGTTATGGACGGGAAAAAAATGAGCTCGCTGATTTTTAGGACATCGAACTAAATGAAGTAAACAATGAGTTAAAGCGTTGGAAACTGTCCCAGAATGGGTCCCCGGGATAAACTGGTGTCCTAGGTAATTAACCAATGAATACCTTGAGTAAAAGGGTGTGAAACAAGTGTGAAAAGGGGGCTTAAGAGCTACAACCAAGTACTTTTAAATGGTTGTAAATTGAGAACAACATGTTGTTTGAAGCTTTCAAGACAAGGAAACAAGCTTAGAAAGGCTTGATACCCCTCGGGGTGAATCGGGAAGTGATCCCGGAAGGTTGTAAAATCAAAAGTGGGCTGTAAAAGTGGATGAGCAACCTTGTTACAAGCTGTTACAACTATGATATAAGGGAAAGTATTCACAACTTCAATTTTGGTTCGTGTGTGAAAAGGTGGACTGACGAAAGGTTGACTTTCAAAGTATTTTATTGGTCAATTTTTAGTTTTTATCACATGCCTTGGCCACCACACTATTTTGAAGGTTATCCCGATCAGACAAACACATCCCCGAACTGTGCGTACCAGTATAAGAAGAGTAGTCTTAGAAGACCACGGTGGTTAGGTTGAAGAGTGCCCCATGCAGTTCAGAGAAGCAGGGATTAACCACTTGTCATCACTAGTGCTTTCGAGCTCTTAAATCTGCTTGGATGGAAGAAGGATACCTGCAAAAAGGAAGAGGCTCAAGACCCCCCCTAAAGAGGGTTTTTGCTGAGCTTACCCAAGCAGAGTAGTATTCCAATCGAGCTAAGATAATCAACTCCTTGACCATGTGGTACTAAGGAAAGACAACTCGACTTGTACTAACTAGACAACTTTCGAGGGGATCCTGATGAAGACTCCCTGGCTTTGAATCTTAATATCCTACAAAATTGAAATTGCATAAAATGAAATACCAGACCATTCACGTGGTGAGGTCACGTCTTGCTTTCACAAACGTGCCTCCTGGTTATTGAATTTGAAATATATTTAAAATATATATACATAAAACAAGTAAATAGATAGGTGACATATATGTCATGGCTAGATAATATGTATATGTAAATATCTAAATAATATAAGTTTTTGTTTTTAGTATATGGGGTGGACCTTTGAATTGTTTTCAAGTTTTTTTGCGGCGTTTTTCATATATTTAGCTTGTTGATTTTGCATGGCTCCTTTAGGGGCAGCCACCTGTATATTAGTGAGTGAAAAGTGATACAATGAAAATATAGCAAGATTAGATAATTACAAAATGACAATTACACCATTCAACCCAAAGGAATGGGTTGAAGCTCTTTGCGAGCAACAATGTCTCCATATGCATGAAAGCCCCAACTAACTCCTTGTATGGGGATTGGAAGTTTAGTGTTTAAAATATAAAAAGTGTGATGATTATCTACATAACTATTAATCAGATTTTTTACATGAATTCACAAGTGAACTATTCAAACTATCTACACAAATAAAACATATAAACATTGGTATGTGTATCAGAAATTTTTGGAGTGAGTGCAAGTGATAAGTAAAGTGAATATGAGAGTGATTGGGTAGATTTACCAATCGAAATGTGTGTTTTTCGTCGCTGCCCTGCTGACCCCTTTGCCTCAAATAGGTCTCTAGGTGGTCCCCAACCGCTTAAGAGAAGCAGAGTGGGTGACCGGTTGTATCCCTGCAGGCAAACAACAAAATTTTAGTATTTATGCATGGAAAAGATGAAATAAACATAACAAAAATTTACACATAAGAAGTATATAACAGCCAACTAAGATGGTTGTCCCGTAGGGGGAAATTGACCAAAATGACCAATTTTCCTATTTGGGACAGCAAAGTTAATGGTAATAAAACATAACAGAAATATACATGAATGAAAAGATAAAGCAAACAAGTATGGAAAGCCAGCTAAGAGGTCTATTAAAGGGTTCTCCTAAGGGGCCCTAGGACTCCCAGCCACTAGCTAAGGCTGAAAACAATTGAATACTTCAAAAAATCTGCACTAAAACACATTAAACAAATTAAACCAAGTTGTTAGAAGATGAAAGTAAGCAAGTTAAACCCAAGGAAGCAACAACAAACACTTAGCTAACCAATCCCTCCTGGAGATAGCTAACATAAAAAGAATTTACCCCTACCCCTCAACCCTTAACCAACAATTGACACATCCAACAACTAAAATCTAACAAGTATCACACACACAAAGAGTCTTGTAAATTTCAGTAGAGCTTTGTTACTATATTCATCCCCCAATTTACAATGCCAACCCTCTTATTTATAAAGGAGAGGTGAAGGCTTAGGGTTAGATCACAAGACACTTGTCACTTTTGGAAAAGTGACAAGTGGACCAACCCTAAAGTACTTTTGTCTTTTTACAAAAAGTAACCTTATCCTAAAAGCATCTTATCCAAAAAGAATCTTATCCTAAAAGGGAACCTTATCTAAAAAGGGGATCAAATCAGATTTGACTTGACCCTTCAATTACATAGTAATACATCCCAAAAGTAAATCATGCGAGAGTTCATATTACAAAAAGTCATTTTTTATAAAATGACAAAACTTGATATGCCACATCACCATTTTCCTTGGGATTTTTGCCATCCCAAAGGCTTTTTCATTGTTGTCATGTTTTGTAGCTGTAAGTGAGGTGGTTTAGGCCAATTCTCGACCATCCATGGTTGTCGGATTCACCGGAATGAAGCCCCAAGGTGTGGGGAATTTGTTGAGCTGCTTAGGAGGGCAAGGGGCCTTTGAGATTTGGTCATTTTAAGTAAGAAAATTCTTGTTGTTCAAGCACTTTTAAGACCTGATTATACCCTCCCTTTGATGCCTATAAGTTTCCCTGTGAGCTGGTCGAAGCATGGCTTTGATTTGGGCTTGTTTCGATGAGAGGACCCATTGGACCTCATCTTTGAGAGGGTATTCCTCCATACCAAATAACCACAAAAAATATTATTTATTATGATCATGTTGTATCTCTACTCGCTACCTTTCCACTTCCTTTCGTTTGGCACAAATCTGACTCCGGATGAGTAAGATATGGCCCCGGGAAGGTATGTGGATGGAGCCGGTTAGGAGACCGTTCAGGGGAAAAACTTGAAGTTGGGGAACAATTATGGGCTGGACACCAGAATTGACAAGCTTCTACAGGCCTGCATACCTATAGGTAAAATGGGTTTTCCTCACCAGGCCCAATTTGACCCCGGAGGCCCCCAATTAGGCCTCTTTCTGGTGCATGCTTGTAGGGCTAAAAATGTTTCCATGTTGCTCTGGGACATGTCACTGAAAATTTGGGCTGAATTTTCTGAGATGAATGTCAGGGATGCATTCTATACTTTTCCCCAATCGTTTCGACTATTTACGGGCTAAAATCCACCTCTGTATGGCGAAGTTATAGAATTAAAACAGCCAGTGACTCTTAGGGGGGAAGGAATTTAAATTATACTACATAGTTAAATCATGTATAAATAAAATTTATTAAAAATTTTATAACTTTATTACATGTTTTAATAATGATTTTATTAAATATATATATATATATATATATAGAGAGAGAGAGAGAGAGAGATAGATAGATAGATAGATAGATAGATAGATAATAAAACAAAAATTACAACGGGATAATAAATTTTAAAAATTTAAATAACAAATTAATTTTTATAAAATTAAAACTATATAATAAACTTAATTTTAATTAAAACTAAAAATACAAAGACGCCCCTCCTGAGCCTTCACCCCTGGTCGCATGGGCGACCAGGGTGTGACTTTACCAACCCTACGAGATAATTGGAGGAGTGGAGGAGGTGGAGAGGGAAATGGAGGAGAGGAGGAGGGCATAGGCGGAGGGAGGTGGTGGCTGTGAGAGGGGAGGCCACGTGCAAGAGGAATGGAGGAGGAGGAGGTTGAGGGCGAGGAAGTGGCAGAGGTGTCTATGTGGAAGAGGGGGTGGCGTTGCGCGTAGAAGGGGGAAAGAGCAGGGGTAATGGAGGAGGAGGGTTCGAGGGAAATGGAGGAAAGGGTAGAGGAAGGCATGGAGGTGGAGGCCAAGGGGAAAAACAGTGTTGATGCATGCAATGATGGGAGGAGGAGCGCGCGTGCAGGGAGGAGAGGAGGATGGTTTGGGGTGCTTGCAGGACGGCGAGGGAAGAAATGGAAGTGGAGCTTGTAAAGGAGAGGAGGAGCTTGACAGTGGAGAGAGGGTGGTGGTGGTGCCTGGGTGGTGGATGGGTGGCTAGCCACCCCCAGAATTAAATTTTTTCAAAACTTTGGGACTGTGGGTTTTTTTGGGCAATAAAAATGGATGGGAGGTTTTGGGTTCAACCCCCCTGCCCTCCATTTGAATTTCTAGGCAATTCTTGAATTTTCTGGGCAAAGGAGAAGAGGGAGGACTGGGGTTCAAAGCCCAGGACTTCCCAGTGACATGCCCAGGCCTGCAATCTTCAACAAATAATTTCATATTTTAGAAGAATCCAAAGGATCCATGGAGGCTTGGGCCTGGTGCCCAAGAGGTGTTCAAATCTCCTCTCCTTTGCATCCTTTGGCACATACATAAACTTGAACTTAGAAACCAGCAAAAAAACTGAACCAGAGAGAAACATCGCACTTGGACCAGGTGGATCAATACCAAATTGAAGGCAAAAAACACCATTTCTTCATGCAGGATCTTAACACAACCAACAAAATTTTCCTTGATTTTTTTGGAAATAGGATTGATGGATTACCTGGTTAATTGTTTGAAGATTGTTGCATGGAAGTTGGATGCCCACTACAGAGCTGCAACTACTGCCATAAAATCCTCCCTCTGCTTCCATGAATTCCTGTTGCAGAGCTCCCCCCCTTGGCCAAACTGTCAAAATGGCTTGAGAGAGGGGAGAGGGGGGGGTTTTGATTTTTTCCAATTTTACAAAAAACCAATTTTTTCCAAAATTTGCATGAGGCTACATGCCTCCTCCCACATTTTCCAATTTTCTAAAAAAATTTGATAAAATTTCAATTAATTTTTTAATATTTCTTAGAAAAATGTGCAAGTCAAAGTTTGACTTTGACTTTGACTTTGACCCTGGTGCTACTGACTTGGCCCAAAAATGTTGCCCGGTGAGACGGAGTCGGAATCGAATGTAGATCATGTCGTTGGAAAGGTATCGATGAGCCTATCCAGAATATGTCATCACCAACTTGAGATAATTCTACCTCATCCCTCAAATTCGGCTCAGAACAATGGTCACTTAAAATCCCTGACTTGTTGGTGGGCCCACATGACACCCAATCTTGCGAAAGGTGTCAAATCATCATATGATATCCAATCGAGGCAAATGAGGTACCGTCGAAAAGGTATCGAAGAGTATTTATTTGAGGTGACAATATATTTTTGTGCTAGGGTCGTTGATGACTATCTTAGCTATTATGAAACCCTGCCATGCAAGGTGGTGCCCCCCTTTTGCCTGAAATCATTGACCAACTTGTGACAGCTCAAACCGGGCCATCTGAGGTCGGAATGAGGCAAATGAGACGTCATTGGAAAGGTTTTTGAGTATATTACAACGTGGAATCATTGAATCTCTTATTTATAACTCTTTACCCACCAATTTTAAATCTTAAATCACTGCAACCAATTTGGTGTCTGAAAGTGGTCATGAACTTGCGATAGCTCGTTCTTACCAACTGGGGGTCGAAACCAAGCACGGGATATACCGTTGGAAAGGTATCACACTGCCCTATACCATGTCTAGGTTTGATTTTCCTTTTAAAACCATAATCTAAATAGAATCAAAATAGGAATTCACAGCTATTGGTTTTGGCCATTTGGGTGGCGTTGACTTTGCGTCCCTCATATGGGGTCAGACAGATTCGGAATCAAGCTCATGATAGCCCGTTGAAAAGCTTGTCCTGATTCCTACCACATGGAAGTGTTGTATTCCCTAAAAAATGACCAGATTTCATCTTATTATTTATAGAAGGACCTCGTCCCCAAGGGACGAGCCTAGTGATGGGCAAAGGGGATCAACGCTAAAATTCTTGTAAAGTGTGTGTTTAGCTCATAAAACCTGAACCGAACAGCCTTGACATGAGGAATAAATTTCATGGGAAGGTCCACTAATCCTTGAAGGCAACCAACTGATACTCTTTCAAGGGCATAGACCATAGTAACTATGAACCCCACCACTATCTTTGATTGGAACCATAGCACCAAGGGGCGTTTATGGAGAAGTAACTGTGTAAAACACCATGTTGAGACCAGAGCATATTTTTGGGTCAACACTTGTCATGGCCTTCTTACTTGCATATGACACACCAGATGTCTTTTCTTTTATATTTTCCCTTGTCTTTCTTCATATCTTCAACCTGCAAAGACAAACTAGTCAGCTGACTCAAGATCCGACTCATACTTGAGTTGGATTCTCCCATAGGGGTTGATTCTAACTTCATGGCGATCTCTAGAGCCTCAGCCTGTGAAGCAATCTTATATTACATAAGAGGAAATCTGATGTGGGGTAAGAGGGTAGCAATGAACCATTCCTTGTTTTTCTCATCGAGGATCTAGAAATTCAGTCGGCCTGTTAAAGTCTTGAATCTATGATCGAACTCCCAAACAGGTCTGGCTACCTTCTGCTTGATCTCCTTCAGATTTGTAATACATTGGGACTCCGACTTAGTTTTCTTAAACTATGCAATCAACGCATTCTTGATCTCATTCAGTGGATTAGGTTGTGCAAGTCCTTGGAACCTTAATGTACCAAGTTAGTGTGCGATCTCGAAGGGTAGTACTAAACTAGATTCTTTTAACTGCTTCGTTGATGACATTCTTAATATTCCATACGGATTCACACAGGAACCAGTGTTGATCAGGATCTTCAGATCCATCTCCCCTAAAGATAGGGAGCCTCATCTCATCTTCCATAGATCTACCTAGGTTTCTTGTATGGGTGTATGTTGAAATACTATTAATAGTACTCTGGGGACTCTGACGATTTTGACTATTCTGATTTCTTAGTGTTGTTGAATAAACATGAGGGATAATAGTACTTACTTCAAGGGTTTGCATATTTCCTTAAGCTTATGGCTCTTCCTGGTGAAGCTCTTCAATTTTCCCTTCCTCGATCCCAGTGGGTTATGAATATTCTTTGTCCGTTAGGTCTGCCTCTTCTCCACTGTAGAAACCCTCGTCTCCGTAGTTCTTCTTGAGCAGGTTCACAAGATGAAATTATTTGAACACTTTCCCACTGCGCATATGTCCAGCCTCTGTGTCATTGTCACTGTCTGAATTCCTGAACATTAGCTTTTTCAGATTTGACCAATCTACTGATCTTCAAGATGTTCTTGTCATGCAATAACATCTTGATTCTCAACTTCAGAAAATGTAAAAAATTTCCTGTGGGTCCCTTGAAAAAATATCTCTCAGCTTGGTTGTATGACTCTACTCTGTGATGTATGACTCTACTCTGGTTGTATGAATCTACTCGATGATGTAGCCTCTAATGGTGTTATCAAACCAATTATCTCATGCTCTTGACTCGACGTTATCAACTCTCTTGACCTTCTTGATTAGCGTCAACATCCAAACTATAGGAGGTCTAGATCTGACCTCAAACTAGGTATCTTTCAACCTGGCTAACCATTCATATAGTTCTTGATGGATTCCTCCAAAGAATATCTCGTGTATATCAGTAAAAATATGTCTCTCCAACCAATCCTCTGCACTAAGATTAGGGTTCTTGTTCTAGGCTTTAGTGAATTCCTTTTCTTGATCCTCTATCCACTTTTGAATTTATGTCTCTGATGGGAACCACCTTGACATTCCCTCACAAATATTCTGGTCCTGACAACGAAACCATTTGTTGGCATAGGGGCAGATCCAGGGTTCAGCTCCAAGAGCACACCAACAAGCCCTAACTACTGGCCCTTTTGACTACACCTGTGAAACAGATGCAGTCTCACTCGAAGAATCTATGGGGGGGTTGTAGGACAAAAATGTCCACAACCAAGGGAAATATCAAGTGGATCCAATACCAGAACAATACAACATGCATATATCACTTATCATCTTATATCTATTCCATACATCTATCAGATCTACCACAACAATGTAATAACAGTATATCAAAGAAAAACAACACAACATCAATCACACACACAAGACAGATATATGTGGTTCACCCTCTCTCTAGGGCTACGTCCACAGAACTGTGCTTTATGATATAGTAAGATGTAATGGACCTATGTAATGGACCATTTGTAAAGGGAGGGATAACATGTGGTTAGCTTGCGAAGCTTCTGTACCAGGAAAATAATAAGCAGTAGTAAAAGGTATTGTGTCTGGATCAGAGGTTTCAGGGAACGTAGGTGAGACGGTGATATCAACACCTGCTCCTGAGCCAAAGAGATCCCGTCTAAAAATGCCAGTAGTCCAAAAAGGATCTTGACCCTCAGGTCCTGGAAAAGGTTCAGTCAGTGATCCAGAAGACAAAACAACCAAGTCTCCAGAAGAATTTACTCGCATAATACATCTCTTAGAGTTGGGATGAAGTCGAAAGTCCTCTCGAGAATTGGTAATTCGGAACCGTTCTAGAGAGTCAGTTATTTCCACTTATGGAGTGGTGACGTCTTGGACTTCACTCTATTGAGGAGAGCCCTTCGGTGAGCTGGTATGCAAGGGTTGAGAGCCTTCCATATTTTCTGGGGGTAAGCCCTGCATTCTATGTGAATGACGTGAAGGGTCAATTGTGAACGAGTTAAAACTTACGAAGAAAATTCTATGGTCAACTTGGGTAAACAAATAGCATGGGCTAGTAAAAAATCTAGGAAACAACACCAAGAAAAAAAGACCTTATAATTCTGAAGTCACTAGTTGGTGATGAAATCAAACATCCCAAAAACGAGACGAGAAGGGGCTGGGCTAGGGTGGAAAAGTTTCATTGACAACATGCTTAACGGACTTACACCCTGGTGCAAGATCCCACACAAAATTGTGGGTATACCCTCCAAGGAGCCAGAGTGAGTTTGGTCAACGTCGATTCTAGGTACCGTGAAGACTTGCCCCTTCACAGTCACCTTGTGTAAGACCCTAAGAAGATAGGCCACTAAGGTTACCACCAACAACAATAAAGCCTAGGGGGACAGTCGACAGTCTGATCCACACGTAAGGGCAGGGTATCTAGCCCGAAAACAACTTGAGAGGATTCCACTCATCATTGTGGGTATACCTTCAAGTGACACCCGTAATACATGCAATCTCTACATCGATATCAACAAAGCAGGGTGAGTAACTCTGTCAATATCAATGCGACCTGGGGTTTGAACCTTGTGTGAAAAGGGCTTCCCGGGACAAAATGCTGCAAATGGAATTTGACACTCCTTAACACAAGATGCTATTGTGTATTTTGTGCTTTGGAGAGTGTATCTCTCTACCTTATCCCAAAGATTTAGCCTAGCTAATGTTGGTGTAATAGACTCCTAGAAAAGAGTTACTAGTTAAATTTTAAAATTCGTGCAATATTATTAAAGGCTTTTGTTACTCAAAGGAGACGGAAATGAAACTGATGTTGCGTGAGACTCTGACCCAACGATGCATAGATGGGAATGAAAAATATCAATTCTTGTTCGATGAATCCTATTTACGGGAGCGAAAGAGGAGTTTTCTGGAACAATCTTGAACTACGATATATAATATTCTTTGAAAATGCAATATCAACAAATCATAACCAATGCTAATTCTCTATTCGTTCTATTTCAACAATTGAATGCCAATGTTTTCAAAATAAAAAAATTGTTTTGAAAAAGAAAAATGATTTTTAATTTTCAATAGGAACCACACAACAATGGCAAAACTAAGAAAAAACAAATCACTAATGGGAAGCAATATACAAAAAACCCAAACTAATCTTTCAATGGAGACAAACATAACAACAAGACAAGACTAGTCTTTTCAAATGCATGAGGGAAACAACTTTCCAAGTAATGAGAAATTGAGAAAGACAATTAATCCCAACTTTTAAACCGATCACCAGCTCCCAAAAAAACAAGCACTCTGATTTCAAGATCAGAGATCATATCCTTGTCAAGAAAAGGTCAAGAGATAACAGTTGATAAAAGTGAACAAGAAGTGCTTTCGATTTCTAAAGACTAATCATTCACAAAAACCGAAGTCAAGAAACAATCAATCAGTGGCCTAAGAAGTTCTCTTCAGACACACATACAAGTCTGGGTATCTGAGCAGACAAAAAACCTTAATCCCAATATTTTGCAAAATGGGTTCGTAGGCAAGCAGTAGTGTACAGTGCGAGAATGGAGCATTCTCACAGGCTAGTCACAAGTAGAGTGTGAGATGTTCGCATTGGACTACACAGTAGGGTGCGAACTCCAGTAGTTCTCGCAAGCAATAAAAGGGTTTAGTGCGAGAAGGACTGAAACTAAGCAAAATTTGAAAAAAAAGACAAAAAATTTTAAGGAACCTCTGGACCCAGAGAGTCTGTCAGGATCTTCTGAAGACTCAGAGATTGATAGAGATGAAAAATGGTAAGGTAAGAGAAAATGGCCAAGGAAATACACCAAAAACCACCAAAAAATGGGTTGCATCCCCAGTGGAGTCGCCAATTTTGTTATCGGACTAATTGGTAGGTGCGGACACTAACAGATCTCCCCAAATCCACCTTGATCTAGAACAAAACAGGACAGGACATGACTCTTTTCCTAAGTTGTAATCATTGAATCTGGTAATAGGGAGAAATAAGTGACATACCTTGATATCGCTTCCTTAGGTCTCTGTTGCTCCCACTTCGCTTCGATGCTCTCGTGAGGTCAAGTCCAATGTTAGCACTCTGTAAATTTCCTAGAGGTTGAAAACAGAAGAAATCTACAAAGGTAACTTTATCCAACCACTTTTGAAGCTGGGATCTAGCCCTTCCAACTTCAGAAAGGGATCTCTCTATATGATTTAACTATGTTTCCAATTTTAGATATTAGGCTAGGTAAAGAAATAGGTCGATTTTATTATCAAAGTGTTTTTTGAATTGGTTGAGACAGTCTACACGTCCGTTGGGCTATGGGGTCTGTGTTTTAATAAAATATGAAATACAAACTAGAAACGCAAAGGGAAAACTTTTACAGGGAGAGATAATATAATCACTGGATCTTTTAGTAGCTTAAATGATGATTAGCAGAAAAGGCGAGAAAGATAATTTCAACAAAGAAGCAGTTAATAATTCCTTTATTGAAAACACAAGAAGAAAGAACACTAAAATCTTTCGAGTCAGAAACAGGGTATACGAGATAAATCCTGCAACATTCGTTACTCTTAAAGATTAGAATTAAAATACAAGATGATCACAAAGCAAGAATAACATTCAACTTAGATATAAAGACATCATCAGTGAATACACGCAAGAATCCTGTAAAAGTGCCTCCCTTTTATTAATGGAAGATCTCTTAAAAAATATTACAGTCTGATAGCGTCAGGGTGTGAAGATCAACCCCCAATACTTTGAAAGGTGAAGTATTTATAACTCAAATTACAAGCGTTCCTATCATAAATGACCAGGGCGTGCTAAATATATTTTTAGCCTAACTAATTTAACAAATTTCCTAAATCTAGGAACTGCTTGATGACTTGGTGTAACTGCACGTTGATTTTTGGGTGGGTCGTTGGTGAAGCCTCTGCATGACTTCATCTGACTGGATAGTTGACTGGACCTAGACAAATAATCTGCTAATCGATCAGATCACAAAGTTCCTCCCATCTAAGATGACTAGGCACGTTGACTTTGAGCAGCCTTCAATACACTTCATCCATCTTTGTGTACTTGGCGAATGTAGGCTTGGTGAGGAAGATGTATCAAATCTCGTGTTGGATGTTGATGTCCCACTGAAGGGCATATAAAAATTCCTTACCAGTGATGCTCCCTTGAATCCCCGCAAACTTCGAACTGTCCTTAGACACATCAGCCAATCTCTTCTTGTAATCTGGGAGTGTCATCAGTTTATCATTAATAAAATTCAGACCGAGTAAACATTTCTTCTAGAGATCCTCAATCTTACTGAAGAACCTTTGTACCCCCTGGTCCATGGCCTGAACCTTTTCTTCCAGCTGAAGCATTAGTCCTCTCTTGGTCAAAACTCTTTTGACCTCAAGGATGGTCTTTGTTCTGTCTTCAATCTTCATCTCTTCCAGCTCCTCCCTGGTCTTAGAATTGAGGAACTTGATGATCTCGTTTGCCTGTGTTGGCCTGTCTCCCAATTCTACTCTGATCTTCTCAATGGCCTGTTTGCTCCTTTGTACCAATTCATTCCGCTCAAACATGATCTGGATCATGGGCAATATCTCATTTATGTACTTATTGATGTCTATCCATACACTCTCTTTGACCTCGACCAATGTTTTTCCTGCCACTGTCTGTTTCCGGAGCTGTTGTAACTCCTGTTTGAGTTGATCTGTCACCTGCTTTTCCTTGGAGAGGCTGGTCTGGAAGGAAGATTTGAGTTCCTGCAGGTTCTCAATCTCCTTTTTAAGCCTGCTGATCTCTATTTCCTGTAGGTTCATTTTTTCCATGGACTCAGCCAGATCGGTTGTCTTCTCCTGGGATGTCAATGGAGTCATGGATGGGAATGTTGCCACTGATGTTGTACTCACTCCCAAAATTGGAATGGCACTTAATGGAATGAATTCCATTGGCTTCAGTTGCTCCTTCTCTTTTAATAGTTTCTCCATCTCAGCTTCCATTTCTTTGAGCTGTGCATTCTGCTCCATGAGCAACTTGAGCATTTCATCCTTCTCGCCTTCTTTCTCTTCTATCTCCTTCGCCTGCGAATCCTCTATGGGTAGGAGCTTCAGTTGCTTCCTCAAGGATTCTATGTAAACATTTTTCTTCTTTATCATTTCCTTGGCTGCTTTCACATTTGAAGGATCATAATCGATCTTGAGGACCAGCTCCTCCAAAGTTTTGATCCTATTGTCCTTTGTAAAGGACGATATATTCTCCATGTTTAATTGTGTTTGAACATTGTTCAGGGACACCTACAATTTGGACGCAGAAGTGGAAGCATGCACCAACGTGTAGAAGACCATTTCCCCGGTCTGCTTGTGCAGATCCATCTGATCGGCTGGGTGCACGTCCTTCGTCTGGAATTCAAAGGTGGCCCTCCTGTAGTCGGTGATCGCCTTGGGATCTGGCACCTGCACCTAGAGGAAGGCCATGTGCATTCTTCCATTTTCTGTGTCAAATGTAGACAGCAGCCTATGTTGCGCAATCAACGTCTGCTTCCAAAACTGAGAACAAGTACTGCTGGTAAGGGTCTAGTTACTTTTCTTGATTAGCTCATACTTTTCAAAAATGCTCAGCTTGGGCCCAGTCTTGCCTGGCTGAGTGTTCAATGGGGAGTATGTGTATTTCTTCGGCAATGCTAGTGTAATGTCCTTATATAGGCTCAAACCAAAGGGAGGAATAACAGACTTGGTCACTATGGTAGGCGGGGCTTCTTTTTCCCCGGTCGGGCCAGGGACTGACGAAGTCTTAGGCCTCGTAGTGTGTAGCTGGAACTCTTTGGACGATACCTCCATGACAGGTGGAGATAAATCTTGTCGAGGCCTTTTTTCCTTCGAGACCTGTGGCATTGTTGTTTGAGATACCGTGGCTGAGGGATCCTGCTGTTCTAGTTCAATCAATGTGTTAGGCTCCCAGGCTGTCTGATTTGCAAACTTCTCAATTTAAGGCCTAGACACATGAACTTAAGGGATGTTTTTGTTCTTCACCCTCATCTCTGAGATGATCCCACATGGATCATAATGCCATGGGAAGCTCATGAAGAACTTCATTTCTCTTAGCATCCGCTCTGCTTCTTCCCCAGCGCCACGACTGTTGCAGATGAAGGAGCCAATCTGCCCCTTGATTCTAAGTTGCTACTTTTTCTTCAATGACATGAAGTGGATATCATCGGAATTTATAATCTGCCTTATATATTCTAGAGAAAAAATCCTGACAGGAAGATACTTGGGCAGCTTATACGGTGCCAACTCACACCCAAATACTCTGATCTCTGTGTAATCTTTATACAGGTACCAATCCTCGGTCTTTGTGTTGTCCGAGAGATGCAATATTCTCTGGACTTCATCGTTTATTCGAGGCTCGGGCCTGCCACTAGCATGCTTACCACAGGGTGGTAGAATTGGTCGATGAACTCCTTGAAGCTGAAATCAGTGGAGTTGTGCTTGAGTAAGGAGGTCCACGCTGTCACTGCCTGAGGTCTACCATCTTTGTCCATCTTCTGCATGGAGAAGCCAAATTGGTCTGCTTGAAAGAAGACAAACATGTATGCCAGTATGGACGAGTATCTGAACATGCCTTCTGTGCCAAAATTCACGAACTGTTTGTGAATATTGTCTGCCAAGAATGTATTGAAATCAAACTGGGTGGTGGGCTTTTCGTCGGTAGAGAAGATGGATAGAAAACCCAAAATGGGTTCATCTACCCACTGGTCAGAATAATATCCTAACAAAGCACAAAGGGATGAGATGACCTGGTTTCCCTTAGTGGAGAACATGGAAGACAGATAAGGAGGATTGGTGGAGGTAAATTGAGTGGATGTGGGAAGGAAAAGCTCAAATATTTAAGCTCTTTAGCGGAAGGTCATTTTCTGGTACAATTCTGTGAGAATTTCCAGATTGAAGGGAGACGCAGAGTCGGCTCGGGGAATTTGCATCATCTGGTCTATGGATTCGGGCGTGATGAGGAAAAGGATTTCTTCGGATGAGGTGATGACGGATCTTTGTTCGGGAATATAGTAAGCTTGACACTTGAGAGAAAACTCGGGAAAATGGTGGATCTAAGGGAAAAGGTATAGGGGTAAATTGGACTCCCAGAGTCCAACTTCATCACTCTGGTCCAGGAAAAATTCTCTGAGCCACGACTGGAGGTCTGAGAAATAAAAATCGCATTTAGTATCTGCAATTAACTGGTCTTTGTCGACCAATGGGATCCTATCCAGGTCGACAGGAGGCGGGAGAAACAGATTCTCCTCTCCTTCTGCTTGTTTAGACTTTGGCGCCATTTCTGCAACAGTACCTGCAATAAACACAATGTTAGTGAGGGCGACTGACTGTAGATAAGGGCAATGGAATGTAACGGAGGAGTAAGTGGTGAAATTATCTGGTGTGATGGGTGAATAGCGAAAGTAAGGGGAATAACGGTAGTTTTAATTAAACTGGGGTCGGTTGAGCGCGGGAGATAGGTCAGTTGGATAACGGATAGGTTATCCAGTAATAAATGGCCAACAGGTCATTTGGGGGTGAGATGGCAGGTGACGGTGGCTGAAAGATACAGACGGATGATGTGGCGGCTATCGATTGGAGGTAAAAGTCATAATAAGGGGCTTGC
>JZKD02S1604433.1:91665-111569 GCA_000966675.3 Picea glauca | reverse complement strand
CCAGCATTCATGTTTCAGCATCTGTGTTCGCATTGGTGTTGTGTTCGTATAAACAAACTTGATCATCTGCGTCATTCTTCTGTTATAGCCATCAAATGACAACCTTAACCATCTGTGTTAGCTTCTGTGTTCCAGCGTTGTTTCAGCACTGTTTTTCAGCGTCTGTGTTTGCATTTGTGTTGCAGCAGTTCGCATTTGTGTTGCCGCAGTTTACATTTGTGTTGCAGCGTGTGCGGCAGTTCACATTTGTGTTGCAGCGTGTTTCAGCGTCTGTTCTTCATAAACAATCGATTGCCATCAATGACAACCTTTATCTCTGTCATCTTTTGCTGTAGCCATATTTCCAACAGCTCTTTACAAGAATCTGAACCAGGGTGATACATAGGTCCTTAATCAAACCAATACATCTAACTTTACTGGAGTCAAATGAGTGTAAATCCTTATAAGGTCTGGTGACCTCCAGTCTCAGTTTCTCCATTACTGCTTTAGGCATCAGATTGTGAGAAGCACTCGAATCCATCATAGCGTTATGCAATATCAAGTCATGTATGTTTAGATTGATGTAAAAAGGAGCGACATCACCAGTATCATCTCGACCATCTACTTTAGGTCCAAAAAGAAGTTCGGGTTGATCATCAGTAAGTTTCACAGTGTCTGAATGATTTGTTGATCCAATGGTTAAGGCCTTCGTGCCTATGTTAGGTTCAATGGTCAGTGCTTTAATCACCTGTGAACGATAAACATCTTTGTTCATCAACTCGAAAAGTGGAATGGGAATTTTTACTTTGGCTAATTTCCCCTCAAGGCTGAAAGGTGTGGGAGCTCTGCCTTGGCTCATCAATTCTGGTTTTTCCACCATATTCTTCTGTCCAGAAGTACTTGGTGGATTAATAGGTGAAACCTCGGGCTGTGACGGCCTTTTCAAAATAGTAAGGTTTTTCTTCGCAGGAACTTCGGCAAAACTCTTCTCAGGAATCTTTTCAGCAAATGGCTCAAATGCCTTCTTGGTTTCGATTACCTTCTTCCTTTCAATCGTCTTTTTTGGGGAACTCCCTTCTGTCTTTTTACTCCGAAAATTATACTGCCGGTGTACCTCCAAAATGGCATTTTCAAATGCATGTTGTTCTACATCTTCAGCTTCTTCACTCACTTTTGTTTAATTGAGAAGAAAAAGTTCTTGCTCTTCTTGGGTAAGGAAAATAGCTTTGTTATCGTGAATGCCCATGAGATTTATGTGAGTATCCTCCAGTTCTTCTATTACTTCCTCTCCTTCATCAGCATAATTTTCTTGTAGGGGAGGTTTGATCTGCTGATCTGGACCCCTCTGCTCTCTCTGATCCCTAGGATCTCTCTGTCTGATTTGAGGGGGGTTTCTCCTAAAATTAGGGTTCCGAACCTGAGGAGATGGTGGATTTTCTCTCGGAGGATTTCTGTCTGAAACAGTAAGTCTTTCCATCATTCTTTCCATTGCTCTGGCCAAAGAATCCAATTTGGAATCTGAGGTCAACATGGAAGGTTCTTCTTTAATTTTGACTCTCCTCTCTGACCTCTGGCGTGCCCTTTTTGCCAACAAATTGGCCTCCACACTTATAGCACTTTTCTGCATGTCTTCCAGGGTGGTAAAATTTCTTTCCCTTAGTTGGTTGGACATGTCAGCGTCAAAACCATCGGGGAATTTTATCAATGCCAAACCCTGTGGAGGTTTGATTTCAGCTGGGATTGCATTGTACAGGTTATTGAAACTAGTGCAGTAATCTTGCACTGTCTCACCTTGATTTCTTCTGATATTTTCGTATTCTGACAAAATTTGCAGAGGGTTTTTCTTTACCTCCCATCTGTCTAGAAAACGTCTTTGGAATGCGGTAAGGTCAAGGAATGATGCGGCATGCAACCCTTTGTACCATTTTTTAGCGTCACCTGTCAAACTTTGGGCAAATAATCTCAATTGAACATCAGTTTCATCTACTTCATGCAGATCATAATAATCATTCATTTTATCTACGTGTTGTTGTGCGCTCAAAGGTCTTGTTACATCAAACTATGGAAGTCTCGTTTGATAATCTTGGGGCATGGCATGTAGAGGCGCAGCCAACACCAAGGGAGCATATCGAGCTGCCATGATGGGTGGAGGAAGTGGGATGACAACCTGGATGATCGGCAAGGTAGTGATTGAAGACGAGGACGAGGAGGGACTGGATAGCACTAAGGGAGTGATTTTCGGTTTAGTCATGGGAGACAGAACTTCAGGGGTTCGGGGTTGTAAGACGAATGGGTCGAAAATGATTCTAGTCACAAAACTATCGAACCGTGTTCTAACCAGGCTTTGTCGGGAAAAGGCGTTAAAATCAGGGTTTTGCAAGGTAATGGGTTTCCCTGAAAAGGAAAGGGACTTATGCAAGGGAGTATGACTCACTGAGCCTTTAGCTATGGTCTTTTTCCTGAGCAACTGTTCGGGGTTATCTGTCACTATCACAGGTTCTAGGTCTGGATGAGATCGAGTATAAACTTTCTTGGGAGCCAAAATTCTTTTTGGTTTTTTATATATATATTTTTTAGTTTTGTGAGTCTGAAAATAATATGTACAAAGTTTAATCAACCTCTAAACATTACTTCCTTCTCAAATTTGAAATATTCCAGGAACAAACTTTCTTTTTAGGGAAAAGAAAACGTGAAATTATAAATTTTTAGTTATTTCCCCAGTGGAGTCGCCACTATGTTAGCACTCTGTAAATTTCCTAGAGGTTGAAAATTGAAGAAAACTACAAAGGTAACTTTATCCAACCACTTTTGAAGCTGGGATCTAGCCCTTCCAACTTCAGAGAGGGATCTCTCTATATGATTTAGCTATGTTTCCAATTTTAGATATTAGGCTAGGCAAAGAAATAGGTCGGTTTTGTTGTCAAAGTGTTTTTTGAATTGGTTGAGACAGTCTACACGTCCATTGGGCTATGGGGTCTGTGTTTTAATAAAATACGAAATACAAACCAAAAATGCAAAGGGAAAACTTTTACAGGGCGAGATAATATAATCACTGGATATTTTAATAGCTTAAATGATGATTAGTAGAAAAGGCGAGAAAGATAATTTCAACAAAGAAGCAGTTAAGAATTGCTTTATTGAAAACATCAGAAGAAAGAACACTAAAATCTTTCGAGTCAGAAACAGGGTATACGAGATAAATCCTGCAACATTCGTTAATCTTAAAGATTAGAATTAGAAAACAAGATGATCACAAAGCAAGAATAACATTCAACTTAGATAGAAAGACATCACCAGTGAATACACGCAAGAATCCTATAAAAGTGTCTCCTTTTTATTAATGGAAGATCTCTTCAAAAATATTACAGTTTGATAGCGTCAGGGTGTGAAGATCAACCCCCAATACTTCGAAAGGTGAAGTATTTATAACTAAAATTACAAACGTTCCTATCATAAATGACCAGGGCATGCTAAATCTATTTTTAGCCTAACTAATTTAACAAATTTCCTAAATCTAGGAACTGCTTGATGACTTGGTGTAACTGCACGTTGATTTCTGGGTGGTCTGTTGATGAAGCCTCTGCACAACTTCATCTGACTGGACAGCTGACTGGACTTGGACAGATCATCTGCTAATCGATCAGATCACATAGTTCCTCCCATCAAATATGACTGGGCACATTGACTTTGAGAAGCCTTCGATACGCTTCGTCCATATCTGTGTACTTGGCGAATGTAGGCTTGGTGAGGAAGATGTATCGAATCTCGTGTTGGATGTTGATGTCCCACTGAAAGGATTCTAGAAATGCATTACCATTGATGCTCCCTTGAATCCCCGCAAACTTCGAACTGTCCTTAGACACATCAGCCAATATCTTCTTGTAATCTGGGAGTGTCATCAGTTTATCATTAATAACCTTCAGACCATGTAGACCTTTCTTCTGGAGAGCCTCAATCTTACTGAAGAACCTTTGTACCCCTTGGTCCATGGCCTGAACCTTTTCTTCCAGCTGAAGCATTATTCCTCTCTTGGTCAAAACTCTTTTGACCTCAAGGATGGTCTCTGTTCTGTCTTCAATCTTCAGCTCTTCCAGCTCCTCCTTGGTCTTAGAATTGAGGAACTTGATGATCTCGTTTGCCTGTGTTGGCCTGTCTCCCAATTCTACTCTGATCTTCTCAATGGCCTGTTTTCTCCTCTGTACCAATTAATTCTGCTCAAACATGATCTGGATCATGGGCCATATCTCATTTATGGACTTAGTGATGTCTTTCCATCCACTCTCTTTGACCTCGGCCAATGTATTTCCTGCCACTGTCTGTTTCCGGAGCTGCTGTAACTCCTGTTTGAGCTGATCGGTCACCTGCTTTTCCTTGGAGAGGCTGGTCTGGAAGGAAGATTTGAGCTCCTGCAGGTTCTCAATCTCCTTTTTAAGCCTGCTGATCTCTGTTTCCTGTAGGTTCATTTTTTCCATGGACTCAGCCAGATCGACTGTCTTCTCCTGGGATGTCAATGGAGTTGTGGATGGGACTGCTGACACTGATGCTGTACTCACTCCCGAAATCGGAATGGCACTCAATGGAATGACTTCCATTGGCTTCAGCTGCTCCTTCTCTTTTAATAGTTTCTCCATCTCAATTTCCATTTCTTTGAGCTGTGCATTCTGCTCCATGATCAGCTTGAGCATTTCATCCTTCTCGCCTTCTTTCTCTGCTATCTCCTTCGCCTGCAAATCCTCTGTGGGAGGGAGCTTCAGTTTCTTCCTCAAGGATGCCATGTCAGCATTTTTCTTCTTTATCATTTCCTCGACTGCTTTCACATTTGAAGGATCATAACCGATCTTGAGGACCATCTCCTCCAAAGTTTTGATCATATTGTCCTTTGTAAAGGACGATATCTTCTCCATTTTTAATTGTGTTTGAACATTGTTTAGGGACACCTGCAATTTGGACGCAGAAGTGGAAGCATGTGCCAACGTGTAGAAGACCATTTCCCCGCTCTGCTTGTGCAGATCCATCTGATCAGCTGGGTGCACATCCTTCGTCTGGAATTCGAAGGTGGCCCTCTTGTAGTCAGTGATCGCCTTGGGATCTGGCACCTGCGCTTGGAGGAAGGCCATGTGCATTCTGCCCTCTTTTCTGTGTCAAATGTAGACAATAGCCTATGCTACACAGTCGACGTCTGCTTCCGAAACTGAGCGCAAGTACTGCTGGTAAGGGTCTGGTTCCTTTTCTTGATCAGCTCATACTTTTCAAAAATGCTCAACTTGGGCCCAGTCTTGCCTGGCTAAGTGTTCAATGGGGAGTCTGTGGATTTCTTCGGAAATGCTGGGGTAATGTCCTTATATAGGCTTGAACCAAAGGGAGGAATAACAGACTTGGTCACTGTGGTAGGCGGGGCTTCTTTTTCCCCGGTCGGGCTAGGGACTGATGAAGTCTTAGGCCTCTTAGTGTGCAGCTAGAACTCTTCGGACGATACCTCCGTGACAGGAGGAGATAAATCTTGTGGAGGCCTTTTTTCCTTTTTGACCTGTGGCGTTGTTGTTTGAGATACCGTGGTTGGGGGATACTGTTGTTCTACTTCAATCAATGTGTTAGGCTCCCAGGCTGTCTGATTTGCAAACTTCTCAATTTCATGCCTAGACACATGAACGTAAGGGATGTTTTTGTTCTTCACCCTCATCTCTGATATGATCCCACATGGATCATAATGCCATGGGAATCTCATGAAGAACTTCATTTCTCTCAGCATCCGGTTTGCTTCTTCCCCAGCGCCATGACTGTTGTATATGAAGGAGCCAATTTGCCCCTTGATTCTAAGTTGTTGCTTTTTCTTCAATGACACGAAGTGGATATCGTCAGAATTTATAATTTTCCTTATATATTTTAGAGCAAAAATCTTGACAGGCAGATACTTGGGCAGCTTATACAGTGCCAACTCGCACCCATATACTCTGATCTCGGTGTAATCTTTATACAGGTACCAATCCCCGGTCTTTGTGTTGTTCGAGAGATGCAGGATTCTCTGGACTCATCGTTTATTTGAGGCTCGGGCCTACCACCTAGCATGCTTACCACAAGGTGGTAGAATTGGTCGATGAACTCCTTGAAGCTGAAATCAGTGGAGTTGTGCTTGAGTAAGGAGGTCCATGCTGTCACTGCCTGAGGTCTACCATCTCTGTCCATATTCTGCATGGAGAAGCCAAATTGGTCTGCTTGAAAGAAGACAAACATGTATGCAAGTATGGACGAGTATCTGAACATGCCTTCCATGCCAAAATTCATGAACTGTTTGTGAATATTGTCTGCCAAGAATGTACTGAAATCAAACTGGGTGGTGGGCTTTTCATCGGTAGAGAAGATGGTTAGAAAACCCAGAATGGGTTCATCTACCCACTGGTCAGAATAATATCCTAACAAAGCACAAAGGGATGAGATGACCTGGTTTCCCTTAGTGGAGAACATGGAAGACGGATAAGGAGGATTGGTGGAGGTAAATTGAGCGGATGTGGGAAGGAAAAGCTCAAATATTTGAGCTCTTTGGGGGAAGGTCATTTTCTGGTACAATTCTGTGAGAATTTCCAGATTGAAGGGAGACGCAGAGTTAGCTCGGGGAATTTGCATCATCTAGTCTATGGATTCGGGTGTAATGAGGAAAAGGATTTCTCTGGACGAGGAGATGACGGCTCTTTGTTCAGGAATATAGTGAGCTTGACACTTGAGAGAAAACTTGGGAAAATGGTGGATCTGAGGGAAAAGGTATAGGGGTAAATTGGACTCCCAGAGTCCAATTTCATCACTCTGGTCCAGGAAAACTTCCCTGAGCTATGACTGGAGGTCTGAGAAATCAAAATCACATTTAGTATCCGCGATTAACCGGTCTTTGTCGACCAGTGGGATCCTGTCCAGGTCGACAGGAGGCGAGAGAAACATATTCTCCTCTCCTTCTGCTTGTTTAGACTTTGGTGCCATTTCTGCAACAGTACCTGCAATAAACACAATGTTAGTGAGGGCGACTGACTGTAGATAAGGGCAATGGAATGTAACGGAGGAGTAAGTGGTGAAATTCTCTGGTGTGATGGGTGAATAGCGAAAGTAAGGGGAATAACGGTAGTTTTAATTAAACTGGGGTTGGTTGAGCGCGGGAGATAGGTCAGCTGGATAACGGATAGGTTATCCAGTAATAAATGGCCAACGGGTCATTTGGGGGTGAGATGGCAAGTGACAGTGGCTGAAAGATACGGACGGATGACATGGCGGCTATCGATTGGAGGTAAAAGTCGTAATAAGGGGCTTGATACAAGCGAATATGGGGGAGGGACTAACAGCAGTTATGGGACATGACTAGTTTGGAAAAGGTGGAAGGTGACGTCCAGAGGTGACGGAGGTCTGTCAGATAGCAGATGGTGACCGGACTGGGGGCAATAGATTGACACCACGTATAACAAGGGACCCACCAGAGGAAGAAAACCATTCCGGACCCCCCCCCCCTCAGTTAAAAGCAGATCATCTGGGGGGGTCCGAAATCCATTTTGGGTCGTTGATATGCACACCTATTTCCTGGCCACAGATATTTGCGCACCTTTTATCACTCATTCCGGACCCCTCCACCCTCCATTAAAGGCAGAACGGATGGGGGGGTCCAGAATCCAATATTGACCGTTGATTTGAGCGCTCGATCTTGAGCCGTCCAGATGAGTGCGAGCCTTATCATCGATTCTGGACCCCCCCGATTAAAAGCAGAATGGTCAGGGGGGTCCGAAATGATCTGTCCGTCGTAGATCTCGGCGCCACGATCAAGACCGTTGATATGTGCAGGGAGCATAAGTGGGGAGCGGAAAACACATGCACTAGGGAAAAACTTAGGATAAACACATTTTATGGGTTTTTCCCCAAACTTTTCAAGTAGACACCACCATGGGGCTCGACCAAATGATCTTCTAAGCATATGAAACATGGTGCAACATTTACATCAAGCTGGTTTTATTGAAATGAAACAATAAAGCAACTAGCCTATATACTAACCTATCTTCCTATGACAATTAACCCAGATTAGACTGTTGGGTTAAGAATTTACTCTACCCTGGGGCTATCTGACCAAGATTAAATAGTCTGGCCAGATTTATTCACTAATCTAACCTATACACTTTGGCTAAGATTAAATTGTTTATCCAAATTCATTCACTACCCTATCAACGTCAAATTTAAAAAAGAACTTGGCCATGCTTGAAAGGTATGGACCAAGTTGCTATTATTGCATGGGGCTTTTATTGAAATTCTTTTATGCCCTCTTTTTCCTTTCTTTATTTTTTCTTTTTTCTTTTTCTTTTATTTTCTTTTCAAATAATTTGCAGAATGGAAAATCATTTGTCAAAAAAAACACTAGAGACAAATAATATCTCAGTCACCAGTTAATCCTATAACTTATAGGATGATAACATCCAAGACAACACAAACCAACCAAAGTGAAGATAGAAAAATGTATTCAACATCAACTTATGCATATGAGCAAGGAATTACACAATAAAGTGAGAGTGACTTTATGGGAAAAGGACATGCTGCTATATCATATTAATTGAAAGTAGAAGATACAACCTGATCGCCTTGATGTCGCAAGCTTCCTTTTAGTGACCCTTGGTTCCAAAACACACACTTGCTCTGTACTAGCATGAAGAAGATCCAATTCCTCTTGATAGACCAACTAGAGTCTCCATGCTTCTGTCAGAGTAGGGCTCTTCACACAATTCTTTCACCAATTCTTCATTCAATCTTGCTTAACCTTTTCCATGAGAAACCTTTCAATATATAGGAGAAGGAGAGATGGTTACATGGATGAGGATGATCCCATCAAATCTGAGAAGTCAGTAAAATGACAACCATACGAATGCCAACTCATTTTCTAGAAGATTCCCTTCTAGAACCCTCGAGACCTCTTCTCTTTTCCAAGCTTAAAAATAGGTTCGCACCCTATGTATGGAGAAAACTGTGAGAAGTTCACACCCTAGGTGTAGGTGGCCTATGAAAATGAGGGATTCCCTCACCCTAGGTCATATGCAACCTATGAACTCACTTTGAAAATATGTTTTTTGGAAGGAGGCAAGGGCCACTTTTCTCAGGAAAAAAGTCCTTATTGGGAGCCTGAATACACCATTGTTTATACATCACCAAGATGACCAAAATCATGTGTAACAGAATACCCCCCAAAGTATGAGGTTGGAATCAGTGACAGCCGAAATGCTTTTTAAATTGCGTGTGTGTGTCGGAAACCAGGAGTGCACCTAATCGGAAACCTGCAAACAACCAAGCATCTGCAGAATATAGTACCAGTTCTGAGGTAGGCATTCCCATACTAAGATCACAAACGGATAACATTACGAACATGGGTCACGGTCACCAATCATACACCGTGGATCCATGCCGTCAAAAATACTACATAGCCACCAAGAATACACTGTGGATCTATGCGAGAAGACTCAAATTAGGATGACATAGCCACATGACATACAAAGTGGATCTATGTGTCGATGCAAATCATACATACTCCATCGCAGCCTGGATCAAAAATATGAAACCCAGGGTATTCAATCCCATCACCTAAAAGTACGAATCTAACCATGTGATTACATGTGCCGAAGTCGAACATGGTAGAAACCACTTGATTACTAGTCATTGATGAAACCGTTAACAAGTGCGAGGGAAATCACCATTAATGTCAATGACTCCCAAGGTACACTAGTACAATCCAATGAATGTGAATAAATGAGTTGAGGTCGAACATTCAACAGAATCTCCCGAACAGGGGTTAATAATGAAAACCCACTATCGAAAGCGAGAGAACCTGCCATTGAGGCATGCAAGTTCCAAGGTACCAAATAATTTCTAAGTCTTGTTTCTAGATAATGAGTTGGATTCGACGGAACAAGACTCGTCATAGGAGGCCTTGATGTATCTCCCATCAATGACACAAAATAAGTAACAGAGTTTGAAGGTGAAACAGAGTATGAATATAGGTTGAAACGGACACAGGGAAGGCCGACACGGTAAGAATGGACAACTGCAGATGGCCGACTCAATAGAGGTTTTGGATGAACTTCTCTTGAACATATGAACAACACAACTAGGGATTTGGCAGCATTGAATCAGAGACGACTCGGGATATGACCTTGTAGCAAGTCGAATGAGAGACAAATGGAATTCCCAAACCGGATTCTAATAATGAATAGGGGGTGTCATGTTCAAGAGCGACACTTACTGCCAATAATATGAATATGAAAACACATCCCTTTCCCAAATTTCCCCCCACCATTTCTGGCGAGTATCTCTTTATTTTTACGCAAGCTTGAGGAGGATAACATATGCTTGTTGATGTAAGCTCATCCTTTGGACGAGTCCTTCGGAGTATGTTTAACAAACCCTAGGAAGGAGTGGTTCAGTCCCATTACGGGTCTTTCGATGTTTGTTTAATGAGTCCAAAGATAGAAAACTCGAAGGTTTTTCATGATTATAGAGTCTGGAAAAACACTCAAAAGAGAACTCTCTCAGTTCATTTTTTGTAAAGTAGTCTGATGAGACTGAAAAAGAAATAAATTATCGCCCAACAGATGCTTTCTTCAAATACTTTAACGAGCGTGAAAATAGCAAGATCGCTCAGCAATCTTTTCACGTTTAGAGAGTCTGAAAAGAGCTTAAAGAGAACTCCAGGGGGTTCATTTTTTGTATAACCTTTATGAGTCCGAAAAAGTGATAAAAGTGTGTTCGATTACGTTCTCATGTATTTTCGAGCGTGAGAACAAACAAATACCAAGCTCGAGGTTTTGTCTAAAAACCATAAAAAGCAATTAAGCATGCGGTGAAAAAGAGCAAATATCCGTACTCTTTCGTGTGGATTTCAAAGTCGTTATATCCGCAAAAAGTCACACTCATAGGGCTATTAGGCATTAGGTTTGATGAATGAAACAATATAAAAATCAATAAAAATGGTAAGAAGTAAATATAAGTGGGTAAAAGGGATTTTACCATAGTCATTGTGATTTTGCCAAGAATTTTTCCCAAAACCCCTCTTTTGCCTTTGAATTTCAGTGCTCGATTGCGGAAGGTACAAGCAACCATTTGGCAAATCGTCTCCATCAACGAGGTAAGATTTATGTCTTCTACCTTTTCATGGTTCAAGTTTTTGTTTTCATTGGCAAATTTCAAGGTTTTGAGTTTGTTTTAGGGCCAAAACTTGCGCCCAGGCGTTCTCGCAGGCTAGCTATATGGGACTTGCGAGAATGCATGATTCTCACAAGTGACCCCAAAGGAACGTGCGAGAACCTCTCACTGTGCTAAAGGGGCACCTGCGAGAGCCGCAAAATGAAAATTCACTTTGATTTTTGCTCAATGAAAAATATGCCAAGGCTTGAAACAAGAGGCTAACCTTTCTCTCATGGTTCTTGTGCAGAAATTTGACCATCATGATGTTGGAGTGGCATGAAAGAGAGAACAAAGAGGATGATGCTATTGCCAGGAATGACTCGGGCACCATTGCCACTCTCCGATATTGTGGTCTCTTGAAATTCTTTCGGATCTCGAGTATGAGGGCCCAAGTCAGGCTGTTGGAGTACCCCATTCATATGTGGGATGTGGACCAACAAGTATTCCACGTGGGGCTCCACACATTGTCCTTGGATATCGAGGACGTTTACTTCCTAACAGGACTATCACAGTGTGGGTACCACGCTATCTTGACCGGTAGCCGAGCTGGTGGGATACCCATGAGTGAGTATTATCGTCGGTACTGTGTTCCAGAGGCAGAAAGAAGCAAAGGAAAGGTGGCCATTTTGGGGGTCCAAGATTTGACCCTTCGCACCATCTTGTTCACCATTTCTCGTATGGCTAGGAGCATTGCTCCACACATGGATATCCAGAGATATTTTCAGTATGCCATAGAGTGTACTGAGCCTCGGGTCTTTAACTAGTCAGATGCAGTCCTTCGTAGCATAAAGAGGTAGTTGACAAATTGCAGGAAAGGTGACCTGAAGCAATTCAGGTACGGATCAATTTTGGTTTCCTTCTTTCTTGAGAGGGTTCCCTTGCTGAGATTACAGGTTGAGTGGGGTTTACCGGCCCCACAGGATCTGAGGATGTTGAGGTGGTGCAACCTCATGGCCCGACATGTAGATGGACCTATCATCAAATATAACAATTCATTATTTGACTGGTTGTGGCCACAGATGTTGATGGTCGACAATTATGCCTATGCCGGGTTGGATTTATGAGGGGATCTAGATTTGGCCCTACCTGAGGACTCCCAATGGGGAGATCTAGGTAAGAAGTACACATTTTGTTATTTTAAATGTTTTTGTAATTTTTATCATATGCAAATGTTTTTATGTTTGCCCAAGAACTGATAAAAAAAAAATCTCTTTTGAATGACACAGATGTGGGGCCATACCGACCTCCAGGTACGTCTCCTATTCAGTGATGAGGAGAGGTGGCTCCAGTGTCGTGATGGGATGTTGAAGACTATGAGGCAGTGGAGAAAAACTTGGAGGGGTTGACTACTGACATTCCAGACATGCCTATCAGAGAGGTCCCTCGACATTATCAACGCCATACGGTGGGAGTGTCAGAGTCTATTGGTCGACTACTTCATAGGGTTTCCCGGGCAGTCGTGTGTTATCGTGAGCGTCACCCATGATGCTACTTTGTAGAAGCTATGAGCTTCAAATTTTGAAATTTTGGTCCTTGGAAAGAATGTTTTTGTAAAAACTTTTGATCGTTATATACATATATACAGCTTCTATCGGCTTATCTTGTGTTGTGTGATACATGTGATGTGATTGGCTTATAAATGGCCCAAATGTCTATCTAATACATAGTTAGCTAATGAATCAGTTAATGTATTTAAACATCTAGGAATATGTTGATACTCAATATCATCAAAATAACGTTCCAAGAGGTGAATTCGTAAATATACCCATAATAAAGTAGGACTTCGAATAGCATAGACATTACTTAATTGTAGTACTACTAACTGCGAATCAAGTCGTACAACCAAGTGACGGATACCCAGCGAGATAGCATCAATCAACAATTTGATAACGGCGCTATATTCCGCAATATTGTTGGTCGCACGGCCGAGACACACACCTCGTATAGTGATAAGTTCATTTGTAGGGGCATAAATTGCCCAAGCAACAGAAGCAAGGTTCTGAGTACTACAACTAGCACCATCAGTGAAGACAATGTGGTGTAGCGAAGACTCCGACATCTGGAAACCAAACACAATGTAACGTAAGGGTAGATACCAGATAACGAAAAATCATACTATAGTAACACACAAGAAGTATGATACAATAAAATACAAGTACTCATGCACAAGTGATCTTAGGCATAGTACTTCTTTAAGTACAACCCATTTCTAGGTTCACTCAAAGGGATACCGTCGTAATCTACTAACTCGTAAGCTCCTTTCTCCAGAACTCTTCTAACGATGTAAGGACCTCACCACATAGCTTCAACTTTACCAGCTCCTAGCATATCCTGATCTTGTTCGTAAAGGAGAACCAGATCACCTTCAGAGAAAACGCAAGGCTTGACATGTTTGTCATATTGGGCTTTGACGCATTTCTTCTGGGCTTCTATGACTAGGGTGGCATCACGTTGAGTTTCATCTAATCTCATGAGATACAACAGATGTTCTTCTTCGGCAGAAGTGTTTGGGAGGAGTTCGACGACTAGTTTCAGGGAGGGCATCTCACATTCAATCGAGAGGATGGATTCAAGACCATAGACTAACCGGAATGGTGTAAACCTGGTAGCAGACTTAATGGATGTCCAGTAAGCCCACAATGCTAAAAACAACATTGTATGCCAACTTGTTTTGTGAATCCCCATCATGGGTCGAAGCATGGTAATGAAGACTTTGTTAATTGCTTCGACTTGGTCATTGGCTTGTGGGTAGTCATTGGCTTGTGGGTAATAGGGTGTTGAGTTTTCATAGAGAAGACCCAACTTTTTAGTGAGTTTGGACATCATGAAGTTTCTGAAGTGGCTACCGTGATCAGTGACGATAGCCAGAGGAACACCAAAATGAGCTATGATGTGATTGAATATGAATAATGCTATGGTCTTTCCGGTGTTGTCAAATTTTGGCATCGCCTTGGCCCATTTCGTAAAATAGTCTACGGCTACAATAATGTATCCATGCCCCCCGGCCGAGTGAGGGTGACATGTCATGAAATCAATACCCCATTTCACAAAAGGACCGATGGAGACCACAGGGTGAAGAGGAGCGGGATGTGATTGTATTTTATGGTTGTAGGTCTGGCAAGCGTGGCACTTTTGGATGGCAATTATACAATCACTAAATAAGGAGGGTCAAAAATACCCAACTCGCAAGATATTCTGGGCAGTAGGATACCCAAACATGTGACCACCACAAGCTCCAAAATGGTAGTCATTGAGGGCTTTCTCAGCTTCGTCAAATGTGAGGCAGCATTGAAAAACTAAGTCAATCCCATGATGATAAAGAGTATCACTAAGGATAATATATTGACGGGCTTGGTAGCATATTTGACGGTAGTCAGTATTACACAAATTAGGATGGAAAGTCTGGGTTTGGAGATATATAATGATATCTCCTTACCAAAGATCATCAGAACTAATCAAGAAAAGAGATTCATCAGGTAATGAATCAGCTGTTATCTTTTCCATCTCAGAATAGGGAAAATCGCATATCAACTTGGCAAACACTAAGGATTTCTTGGACTTAGCGCGTTTGAATTCCAAGTCAAACTCCTGGAGTATCACGATCCATTTGGAGTATTTTCCCCCTAGCAGTTCACGTGTGAGAATGTGTTGCATAGGGTTGCAGTTAGAAATTACCGTAGTCTTGTGAGAGAGGATATAGTGCCAGAAACGTTGAACTTCTTAGACGGCTGCCAAGGCCAATTTTTCGACATGTAAATACTTGGTTTCGGTAGGCGTTAGACTTCGACTCAAGTAATAGATGACATGTTCGTCATGAGAATCATCCTCCTGGATGAGAACCATAGCGATGGTGTAATCTGAGGCTGCAAGGTAGAGGAAGTAATCGTGACTGTAATCAGGGAGGAAGAGAAGCAGAGCACATGTTAGGGACAGTTTCAGAGCTTTGAAAGCTTTGTTTGCGATGGTATCCCATACGAACTTGGACCCCTTTTTGAGTAGTCGCGAAAATCCAAGAGTTATCTTGGCATAGTTCGGAATGAAACGACGAAGAAAATGTGCTTTCCCTTGCAAACTTTGTAACTGGCGAAGTGTAGAAGGAGGAGGGAGATTGAGGATTGCCTTGACCTTCAAAGGATCTACTCTGATCCCTTGACGTGAAACGATAAAGCCTAGAAGTCGACCGGATTCTACGCAGAAAACGCATTTGTGAGGATTCAAGCGTATATGGTAAAATCGACATCGAAGGAAAATGGCTCGGAGGTGTATTAGATGGTCGACACGACGCATGGAATGAGTGGGTAAGTCATCGAGATATGGTTGAATGATGTGCTTGATATCATGGAAGGCATAAGACATAGCGTGCTAAAAAGTTGCGCCAGAGTTCTTTAGACCGAAAGGAAGTTTTCGATAGGCGAAAGTGCCCCAAGGACAAATAAAAGAAGTTTTGTGTTGATCATTAGGAACAATATTGATTTGATTATATCCGGAGAAACCATCCATCAGAGAGAAGATTTCACTTCCGATGCAATTGTCGACAATCTGGTCGACGAAGGGGGTAGGAAAGTTGTCTTTAGGACATGCTTTGTTAATATCCCTCTAATCAACACACACGCGAATTGTTCCATGTTTCTTCTCGATCGGGACAAGATTGGAAACCCAGTCAGTGAGAGCCATCGGGTAAATAAAGCTAGCTTTGAGAAGTTTCTCGACTTCAAGCTTGATAGAGGTTGCTTTACGTGGGTGGACCGGACGAAGGCGTTGCCAGACGGGTTTAGCATTTGGGTATGTTATGATCTCATGTATCACAATGTCAGGGTCAATACCCGACATTTCTTCATAGCTCTAGGCGAAGACGTCACGAAATTCTTTGAAAAGTGACTTGTAGGTGACGATTTCGTTAGGGGAACACAAAGCTCCGATATGCACATTTTCGACAATTCTAGGTTTTATGGATATGTTGAGGGGAATGGTGGGTGAGATATTGCTTAAGTTCCCTTCGAAAAACACATCATATGTGGACTTGGGAATGGTGGAAATGACGACAATGGTCGATGTGGTCGAGATCTGTTGGTAGCTCTCGATGGTGTGTTGTTCTAGGAAGAGGATGGAACGGTGATGTCCATCGTCCCAGGGGGGGTCTTCCATAATAAACATAATCATATCGTCTATGGGAAAAATGACATGGAAAGGATCTGGAGATAAATCACCAAGAGAGGGGGTAGGAGGAGTTGTTGATTGAATGGCCTAATAGGCATATTCAATCAGATTCAACGACATTTTTTCACCATAACAAAGATGATTGTTGGGGTCAGGTACCATCCATGGGTCGTGAGACGCAGGGGTTCCGTGAATCAAGGTGGAGATCATGTTGATTGAAGCAACAAACGGGTGAGGGACATCAGGTGGTGTGATGGGGAAGGTACCCATTAATGAGGAATCTTTGAGAAGACCTACACCGACATTCTCGTATCCGGGGGGGTTGGGGATGAACGGTACGTTGCCCGTATGCGCATCTAAGTTAAATAAGGCTAATTGGTCGATGGTAACTACCTTTCCTTGATGTGGGAAACGTACAACACGAAAGAGAGTCGACACAACTGTGCACATGGAATCAATCCAGCTACGGCCAAGTGGAAGGTTGTAATCGAGAGGAGCGTCAAAGACTTCCACTTCAACTTGGACCGTTTTGCCTTCTAACGTGATTGGAAATGAAGGGAGTACACCGTACGGCTTAAAACCAGAGCCAATAAAGGCTTTGAGTGTGTTATGGGATTCAGTCAAGGAAGGAGAGTCGATGGCTTTCCAGCAGGTAATAGATATGACACACGTCGAGGAACCCTCGTCGATAATAGTTCTACAAATGTTTTTGTCGGAGACAATCACTTGTATTTGGAATGCAAGTTGAGGGGGTAACCTTGGAATGTGATCTTCCAAGTCAAAAATTATTAAATTTGTATCCATAGCGTCGATTCCACCGATAGCTTTCAACAATACCTTTCGTTGAATGGGACAACTTTGAAGGACTTCGAGGGCTGACATCATGGATGGTGCTTGGGCCAGATCTTCAACAATACTATAGTTCTGGGCATCACGGGCATGAGGATTGAAATCCAATTTTCAAACGAGGCCCTTGGAAGGAGGGAAAAGAACGGTGTCGAGGCTCGGTCATTCGAGATGAAGAGGACCATTGGTAGGTGGAGTCATGGGAGATGGTTGGACCAATGAAGGAGGTATAGCATCAACCTTTTCTTTAGAGGAGGAATAATCTTTGGCTCGAGTGGTAAGTGCGATGTCGTCTTGCTTTGAATATCCTATACACATTAAGACATAGGATGTATTGGAAGGGGGGGGTTGGTCGTGAATGACAAATTGGGCTTGTTGTTGAGAAGGGAAGGGCTGTGACAAAACGACCGAGGTGCATGGTTTCGGGGTCCCTTGAAAGAACTTAGTAACCTCGGCTCATCGTGGACAATCCTTAGTGTAGTGATCATCACCACAGATAAGACAAAGGTATCGGGGTTTTCGCTTATCCCTGTCTTCAACAGGTGGTGTTTTAGTTCTTTCTTCTTGCGAATTATTTTTTTCCTCCTTATTCTTACCCTTTCCCTTTATGGATTTGTTTTTACTGGCAAGTGTAGTTTGAATGGCATTGACCTCAGAAGTCTTGCCGGTGGGAGGGGTAGGAGATGGAGCATTGTGAACATTAGAAGAAATGGGTTTGGGGTTGTTGTTGGAGGTTTGGAAGGAATGCGGTTGGGCATGGAAAGTGTCAATCACACCGTCGGCCACATGAGAAGCAACAGGAGTACTTGAAGTGGCGGAAGTAGAAGGACGAGGTGCATCAGGGAGTAAGTCGTAAAGAGTACCCATTTGTGAGTAAATGAGATCAAGGTATTGAGCACGACTAATGGTCTGTTCTTCTGTGATAGCTCCACCCATGGCGATGTCACGACTGATGTCATTCACAAATGTTTTTGTTAACCATTTTTCCAGCAACTGTTCGGGAAGTTCTAGTTTGATATATGAGTGGCTTTGGTTTGTTTGAAAGAGCTCAAAATCTCGGTCCTAGTTTCGTAGCGGATCGGTAACTGGTAGTGGGTGAGGAAAGCCATAGCGAGGGTGTTGAAGTCGATGAAGAAACCTCGTGGTAATTCGATATACCACTTTGCGGCAGAACCCATGAGAGTTCGTTGAAAAATGTGTAAACGAATAGAGTCATCCATCAAGGAGTTGGATGAGCACCAAAGGTGAAAATTCATTACGTGATTATTCGAGTCCTCTCCCGCTTTGCCATCGAATTTAGAGATGTCATATGGTAGTTTGGCTGGTATGGTGGACCATTGGGGAGAGTGACGGATCGGATCGTTTAAAATCCTCGACAGATCTGGGAGGTCCAAGGTGGCTAAGAAAGGTAACTGTCTATTCACATGTGGGTACTGGTGGCTTTGGGGAGGGAGTCCCGTCGACAAACCAGTGGGACCATAAGCAGTCTGCATATAATGCAAAGATCCAGGCATATTCGGTGGTTGTTGTGGAGGCAAGTAACTCATGGGATTATACCCTTGAACAGAGGCATGGGGTTGAACGTTCGAGCCCCAAATAGGATTAGACGTACCTGGATATGGTTGGCCTATACTAGGGGGTATAACAAATGTAGCTTGAGGTTGTTTCCCCCCAGTTGATTGAGGATTATGTTGTATCAGATGGTTCCAATATTGGTCCAAGGATGGAGGTATGTTCTGTCCATAGGGTGGGGTTAGTGGGGGTTGTACTCCGATCGGGGGTTGTGTTCCAATCGGGGGTTTTGTTCCAATTGGGATTTTCTCTGCAAGGGGGGCTTGAGTTGGGCCTCCTTGGTGAAATTGTCCACCAACAGGAATCTGGTAATTTGGTGTGAACGACGGCATGGTGCCACTAGGATCAACACCTCTGATAGAGGATGGGAAAGGTCCTCTGAAAGGGGGCGGAGGAAGTGTTGGAATGAAACCGGGAGGAGAGTGCCCAGAAGAAGAGGGACCACCAGGAGTTCCATATGTGATTTGTGTAGGAACGGGAATAGAGGCATTCAACGCACGGTATCCGAGTGGAAGATTCGGGGTGACTCTGGCCGAAAGAGGTGTGCCAATAGGGTCTTGGCTAGCCGTGGTAATACCGATGTGAGGACTCGTAATATCTATGTAATGGACCATTTGTAAAGGGAGGGTCAAGATGTGGTCAGCTTGCTGAGCTTCTGTACCAGGAAAATAATAAGCAGTAGTAAAAGGTACTGCATCTGGGTCAGAGGTTTTGGGGAATGCAGGTGAGACGGTGATATCAACGCCTACTCCTGAGCCAAAGAGATCTCGTCTAAAAACGCCAGTAATCCAAAAAGGATCTTGACCCTCAAGTCCTGGAAAAGGTCCAGTCGGTGATCCAGAAAACAAAACAACCAAGTCTCCAGAAGAATTTACTCGCATAATAAGTCTCTCAGAGTCGGGATGAAGTGGAAAGTCCTCTAAAGAATTGGTAATTCGAAACCGTTCTAGAGAGTCAGTTCTTTCCACTTGGGGAGTGGTGACATCTTGGACTTCACTCTATTGATGAGAGCCCCTTGGTGTGAGGGTAGGTTAGGGTGGAGAATCTTCTAGATTTTCTGGGGGTAAGCCCTACATTCTATGTGAACGACGTGGAGGGTCAATTGTGAACGAGTTAAAACTTACGAAGAAAATTCTATGGTCAACTTGGGTAAACAAACA
>JZKD02S1604432.1:785303-802371 GCA_000966675.3 Picea glauca | reverse complement strand
CCCTTCAAATCCTCCACAAATATCTTGGATAAGATATTCTATCTCCATGATCTTCTCCTTGAAGTGAGCTTGAATGATTATCTCCACATCTTCAAAGAAGATAAAATTCGAATTTAAAGCTAGGTGGTGAGTTTTGACTTTGTGAAAATCTTCAAATATGCCTGTAGTCATCACAAAACTCATCCAACTTTGAGATATAATGAAAATATCTTAATTTTCTAATATTTAGTCACAAATTCTCTTAAAAATACTCAAAATAAATAATTTGGAAAATGGAAATGTAAACCCATATGTTTTTATGAAAGTGATGATAGTTATGGTTTTATGGAAGAATGAAATGGAAATAAAGGCGACAAATGGTATATGAAAGATGAATAAAGTGTCATATTTTTGCGACCCAACACTTACTTCTTTCCCTTAGTTATTTTTCCAATGCTTTTTACACTAATTTATGACTCCCTCATCCTCTAGTTTTGTCTCATGGAGTAGGAAGACAATAGGTTTTTCTATTTTGGTCAAATATTTCACTAATTATACCTTTGATTTACTACCCATGCCCCTACAATTCCAAATGATGATATTCATTACTTACCCGTTGATTTTTGAGACCCACTTGGAGATGAATTAAGTCCTCCTTGATTCCTATTGTTCCTCACCCCTTTGCAAAACAATTTATCAAGTGTAGTTTGTGTTCCCAATTCTTTCTCTTTATCCACTATCTCCTCTTCTTTTTCTTTGGTTTGGCTTCCATCCTACCTTTTTATGTGTCTTTTATTCTACTATTTCCTCTTCTTTCTTCATTTCCTCGTTATTTTGGTGATCTTTCTGCATTGTAACTACTCTATAAGTGTATAAGGACCTTGATGGGGAGTGTTATATCTCTTATTCATGGTTTGATATGTTGCTTTCATCTCTTGGTGAAGGGATAATTTTTGGGTTTTCTTCTAGCACATGTATTTCAAATGAGATTTTAGTATTAAAATTAGGGGGAACTAATGTTTGTGTTGTATGATATGTTCCCGTTGAGATAAAAATTCATGCATATTATTTCTTGGGTTGGTTTCTCTCCCCTTGGAATTGTTCTCGGAGACTTCTATAATATTTTACCATGGATATGAGATTGGGCCAACTGAATGAGGTTTCCCCAAGGCTTGACCTGAAATAGTATGATGGATTCATTGGAGGAGCCATTTGTTTAGGTTGTGAGGAGGAGGTGGCTTGCTTATTATTAAGTTTTTGCTTCTTCACTTGCTACCATTGATCATCCTTCTCCTGTGTTGGTTGCTCAGCTTGAGTGTTCTTATTGAAATCTTTCACAAAATGGCCATAATCATGGTGCGATTTACACTTAAATGGGAGCTTCTCGTAATCCAATGGTTGATTGTGTTTCCAATTATCCAAGGTTAAATGTATTGCTTCAAGAAATCCTTTTCCAAATCCACTTCAACACAAAGGAAAGCACAAATTTTTTTTCCATCCTTAGGTTTCGTCTTGCCAATATATTTACCTAGGGTGTTCCCTATGTAACACATGATGTCTTCACTCCAATAGTGCAATGGAAGACGCAACAAACAAACCCATACAGGAACCAAAGATGGAACATCATTTTTCGGGTTAAAATATAGAGTTCATCTGTTCAAATACATCCCCGTAGTACCAAAAAGATATATCCTATTTCAAAAGATTAAATCTCTATCCTCATTGGTCTCAAAAAGGAAGGAATAAAATTGTTGTTCACATAAATAATGGGATAACTTCCCCTTTATTGGCACTTGCTAATTATTTTGGATCCAAATTGCTATTGCTCTTGGAGAAAGCCACATTCTCGTGAACTATCCAACTAACCCTCTTTTATCTAGATTAAAAACCATTTGACGAGATGTAGTAGAAGGTAAAGGAACCTCCAAAATTTCACTCAACGTTTTAACAAACCTTGAAGGTAGAGCCTTGAGAATTTTGCTCAGAGAAGATACTAACGAATGGAAGGCATCAATGTTAGAGATTAGAGGAGGAGGGGGGACACCCCCTCTAGCATCCGAGTCTATGGTCATAGCCAAAACACCCAAGGTGCTAGGGTTCGAAGGTTGCAAAGATCAAACAAGACACACAAAAAAAAACTTGTTTTATAAGCTAGTTAGTCTTTTTAAAAAAAATCAATAATAATTAAATCAATGATAATAATTAATTATAAATAAATTAATAATAAATGATAAATAATAATTACTGAATTGATGATGATGATAATAATAATAATAATAATAAATAAATAAATTAAATAATCAATAATAATTAAATTAATCAAAATAATAATTATGTCACAATTTTGATGCTAAAACGATGTAACTATGATTGTAAAAAAATACAAGATTAACACAACATGGTTGAATAAATGGATTTGTGATGTAATAGGATGAAATTATGGCACATTTGAAACACTAATTTGATGCAAGACTACTCCAATATGAAACAATAACAATATTAAATATATAAAAATGCTACCAAAATGATGCTAAAATGACACATAAATGAAGTAACATGATGCTTGGAAGATCAAAAAATGATGCTAAAGTTTTGTATTTTGATACTACTATGACTCTAATAGTCTAAAATATGCTAGAATCATGATGCTTATAAGACTCATAACAACACTATTATGAATCATCAAGACGTTACATTGATGCAAAAAAAACACATTTTTGATACAAACTCAATGCAAACATGACTTTGTGAAGTTATTTTCCAAAACATATTGATGCAACCTTGACGTAGACCACTTCCTACATCATAGTTTTCATCATTAAAACAACGCCTCAAGGAGCACGTTTCAAACAAACAACGTAAAAAAAAGACACTACGATACAAATAATGATGCCCCCATATGCGTTGAAGTTTGTGTCATAGAAACTTAATTTATTTGAGAAAAAAAAGTATATTGTGTTGTGATGCTACACCGCTATATTGTAACAATGGTGTTTCTTTGTTGAGTCAATTAAATCCATGAAATTGATTATAGATTGGTAAGTGCAAGAAGAGAGTTGTTACATAAGGATCTATGGGGTATCCATGGATCTGCCCACTTTGCTGAAATACATACCTTTAGGCTAGTTGTCCGAGAAATAACTTACCAAGCAACTTTTCATGGGGCAATGCCAATGCTACAAAAGAGTGAAAAATACTTGTGGTCTATGTTTCTTCTAATGGTTGAGAATTATTAGATATTGGATGTATCCCATGACGACCAACTTGTTTTAGAGGTCAAGGCTTATGAATTCCAATAAGATCTAGTCAAAGTACATGACTCCATTTGAGTGATTGAGAAATTATTTATTTTCTAGGGGTTGATTTGGAGACTTTATCATCAACATATTGAGGAGGAGAAGCTATATAGAAGATATAAGAATTCTGTAGAGGGAGAAGGGAGAAGGAGCAAGAAAGTTTTGAAGCCTTTGGCCTTGATAGATCAAGGGTCATCATTTAAACCACCATTAGCCTTTGGGATGATAGTCAACACACCCATTTTTTAAGCAAAGGGAAATTTTGAAATAACAAAATAGACCTAAGTAGTGAGTGTAAAAATAGATGATTTAGAACTAGGAAGTGTGCAAGAGAGTGAACCACCAAATGTAGTTTTTCTTGAAGAGTTAAGATACTCTATAATCCAAATCTTAGGGGGCTTATAGTCTAAGATCGAATGTATAAGTCATAAATTCATATTTTCATGTAAAATGGAACTTGATAGATATGTAATTGACAGAGTCAAACCTAATAAAAGTTGACTTCGTCAACAAGACACCTTATAAAGAGGAAATAGGAAGAGAGTGAAGGTTAGGAAGGAGAGGTCCCAAAATTGTCCTTATTGCATATAATGGTTCTTTTGAGTGGAATCCTTTTTCTTCAACTCTCTCTCTCTCTTTCTCATATTTTTATGGTGTATTTAGTTCATGGATTTTCATCAATATTATTGTGATGGATTTCATGGCAAATTTGTGTATGTTCTCTCCTCCTCTCTCAACATTCATGCCTTTCGAATCTTATCCCTCAAAATCCGGATCACTCTGACCCAAGAAAGAGCTCACGATAAGAAGATCAAATAATGTCCTATGATGATTGGTCTCATTCGAGTAGTATGTAAAGTATAGAGGGAGGTAGTGGTAGTGGAAATCATAATAAAGGAGCTATAGTTGAAGTAATAACCCAAACAATTAGATTGAAACCACCATGGTTTGCTAAGCTATTAAATAATTAAGAGTAAGACAAATATACATAATGTCAAATTGATTATTTTGAATTTATTCACATAAATATGAACTTCGAATTGAGGAAAATAATCAAGACCTTAAGTAGATGACATACACGATGAAGAAAGGTGGGAAACTTAAGATGGAGGTATAGGGGATTGAGTAATTGATCTCCTATGTTGATGACGTGTATCCATTATCCATCAATGCATCGAGAATCACTTTTTCAAAGCGATTTTATGCAAAGTTGAAAAATATGTACAATAATATCATAGTTGAGGATGAAGATATTGTTTGTTTATATATATAATATGTATATTTCAGTTGGAAAGTTGATAAAGTTGAAGGAGTTTCACCAACAATAGTCACAACTCCTACAATGCATCCAATGGCAAGAGCAAGATGTGTAGATTTCCACCTGCATTCACGCTTTGAATCAATTCAAAGTAGTTGAACTCTGGCGCATATGGACTTTGAAGTGAAAAATGCACAAAGCACATGTATTGAAATTCTCAACATCTTAAGCAAAATCTTAAATGCCTTGGAAAACACATGGGTTATGAGAAGCATCTTGATTGCTCCACATAATTGTCTCAAAGGTGCATATTTCCCATTCAAGGAGTTTAGAGACAAAGTCATTCTAAAGATTGAGATGAAAAAACTAATTGCCAACAATATCCACGTGGTTAATGGAGCAAACCTTGAAGAGGATGTACTGCCTACCAAGCATGATGTAAAGCTAAAATGTTAGAACTTAGGATAGCTAGTTTTATACCAAGGGTGGGAAATACATCTTGTTCACATGAATTTTTTTTAGTTGAAACTTTCACGAAGCTTGATAATTTCATGTCAAATATGTAAAATTTAAATTTAATTAATTTCAAGTTGAGTCAAAATGTGAAATATTAAAGTTCACTTAGGATATATGATGAATCATAGAAGTTGGAAGGCCATGGGTCATGATTACATTTATAAAATGTATCACTTCCCTCCAAAAAAAAATTATCTTCTTGGAATTGTAAGTTATCTTCATATATTAACAAGAGACTGTTGTTAGGCCAAGGGGTTAATTCAAACCATTATCACTAATGATGCTGGGCATTTGGATACTTTCATGCAAATAGGTGTTTTATTAGAATCCCCTTGGGTGAGATACACTAGTCTACATCAATGGGTTTACTAGGGATGCCATCCATGAATGTCAGGAAGCATATCTCATGTTTCCCCATAGGGTTTTTCTTAAAAAAAAAGAAACACATATTGGCTATTGCGGTGATAATGTTGCAAATTGTGATTGATTGTAGATTATCCTCTCCTTTCCTAGTTTCCTTGATGCTTTTAGGTGTGGACATTTCAACTTATGGACTATTCTCTTACTTATCTTTTGATTGATAATAACTTATATGAAGCATGGTGTCTCTCGGCTACTCATGGAATATTCTTGGTTACTCATAGCCTCCTTGATTTTGCATAGGATTTAGTTAGTGGCATATTCCCCCTATCTTTCATGCCTAATCTCATTTCATGTTAAACTTGTACTTTGCTCCTTTAGTTAGGATTTAGCTAGCTGCATTTGAATCTTGCATTTACCACATTTCTTCCATTAACTAGATTAAAGAGCATCTTAGAACATCAAACAAAAATTACATTAGCTAGGCCATAAATAGAGGGCTTACCATTTTCAATGGAGGAAGGTCTAATTGGGTCTGGGTAAGCCTATGAAGTTGACAAGGGGAATCTCTTGTGTCAAAACCTCCAAAAATAATGGTGTGCTGCTGAGGATAATAAATACTCATAATTAAGACTAGACCTTGTATGCCAAATGGCTAATTCAAGCACTTGAGGGAAATGAAGCTTGGAAAATTATGCTTAGAAATTTTTCACTTCTGGTACCCCAGTTGCAAAGAGTTCCTGGAAAGGACTCAACCTCCACACTCTGATTATGACCCCATATCAATTAAAAATAAAGACACTTTTGTGGACAAGAATATCTGGAAATATTAGGAGGATGTTAAACCAAAGTTCATTTGGAATGAAGATACACTTAGATTAGTCTTTCCTTTCATTGACCATTCCCTATGGTGGTCACTAATGGCGCTTCAGAATGGAACTATCTAGTTAAGTATGTCTTTTATTGGTTATCTGTCCATTTAAAAGAGGCATACAAAAATCACTCATATCCTTGACTCCCAAACTTGTGATTGGGTGCCTTGGTTAGACTTAAATTCCAAATTTCACATGGTTAACCTCAATATGTTAAACTTAGATCATAGTTAGGACATTTTTCTTGATCTTCTTTTGATCAAACTAATCTTTAGATTCATGTATCTCAGTGGAGAGATTGGAGATGACATAACCAATACATACTTCAAAAATACATGCCTACTAGTGGTTATAAATGGTCGTGTCAAAAGCATGTATTGGACACCCAATCGAACAAGTTCTGTAGAGTCAAAACAACACATGAAACTTGGTTTTTTGGGATCTACAGTGTGGAAACCTTTGGTTGATCCAAATAATTCTTTCTTTTGATGTTATTGATCCTTATGGGACTAGCTCTAGGCCACACACAAATTCACTAGGGGCCTCCCCAATCAAAATATCCCAATTGTGGGAGAAATGCAAGCTTGAAACAATTGTCTTGGTTTTGTGAGTTTCCTTAGTATTCTTGGGATTAGGTATCCAAATTTGTAGTGTGATCCTCCTTGCATTTGTTCCTTGGAAAGCTACCCTATTGAGGGACTGATTCAGATTATTTTTGGCAAGAAATGAGAGCAGAGATATAATAAATCAATGTACAAAGATATCTTGGATATCCAATAATATAACAAAAATGTATCAGAGATGCAACCATAAACACATAGATAGAGTAATGCATAATTTTATATTAATGAGCGAAAATGTACAAAGACTGTAAAAATACAGAGTGAAAGACTCGCTAGAATGACGACAACTTATCTTTGAGAAGAGATGTGTTCGCTACTCACATTCGCAAGAAGATGATTACAATGAGGCTTTGAAGGCCTTTTTACAATAAACAGGAATGTCAAAAACCCTACACATCCAAAAACCTAACCCTAGAATATGAAGCACCAAAAGTCATGTGGGCCCGTTTGGGTAAGTCAGTACATCAACTTCCCAGGGTCATAACTTTTGCATACGATCTCCGTTTTAGGTGCACGATAGCTCGTTGGAAAGGTATCATCGATGAGATTCATTTTGGGGGATAAATCATGCCTTTGGATATTATTGAGAATATCGATCCTGAAAAACCTTCATTTAGGCCCTCAAAATGGCCCCGGAAGTTAAAAATTGCTAAAAATAGTAAATTACCAAAATTGCCATAAAACTGTTTTGAGGCAGTTGGAAAAGGTGGGTGGTCACTGATATCCACTTGGATAAATCCTCCCTCCTTAGGAGGTAATGGTATCCATCGTGTTGAGTGCTTGGGGGAGAGGGAAAAGCGTTTGCTGAATCTACAACTTGATGAGTTGCTTGCCTTGTTGGAGAGGTTGCACTGCTTAGCTTATTGAAGGTTGTCACGAACATGTGGCTGGAAGGGTTGGACCTTTTTAACCAGTCTGGCTACATGAGATGCCTATGTGAAAAAGGAATCTTTACACTTTGTTGCAATATTGTCGACCTTCTTTTGTTGGATAGAAGGTGCTTGGGCCGAGGTTGTAGTGGTTGCAATATCCTTTTGTTCATCTTTTGAACAGATTATGAAGAAGCTGAATTTTGTAGTATGAGATACTACCTTGCGAAACTGTTTAGGTGGAACAATATTCATAACTATCTTTGGTATTATGTAGAGATGACCCCCCAGAGAAACAATGACACCGCAGGGTCGAGACTCATAAACATCATGGCGCTTCCACATATATGGTTGGGACAAGAGAACATCATAGACATCTAGTGGGGAAACATCACATAATACCTCATCCTTGAAGGGCTAGATTCCATATGACAATTGATGCAGGAACATCGCAAGGGCGTGCAAGCATAGCTAGCAGCGAGCCAATGCGGAGATAAGAGACAACTGGAAAAGCACCGAGCACATTTTTTTTTGAAAATGTTTTGAAATATTAATGAAGTCATCAAGTGGAGGCATGCTTGTATTGTTGTAAAAGGACCTTGAGAGATCCGCTGTCATCCATAGTAGGTAGCAACCTTTATGTGTAATAAATGTAAGTAAATAGAGTTTAATGCGTAGATTAGACAGTTTAGAGTGAAAGAGGGAAAACGGGATATAAACACCCTCATTGTATTATTGTAGGATAGTGAAGAACATTACCAAGAGAAGAGCATACAGAGTTGGAGTAGAGAAACTGTGTTTGAAAAACACCCATGTACAAAGATTTGAGTTAATAGAAGAAGTCTTAATTCAAATTCATGGCATTGTATTTGTTTCTTGTATGTGTATGTTGAATGGTATGTTCATGGTTTTACTCTTTCTGTTATACATTTTCTTTCTATGATGTGTATGAATGATTTTAGGATTATGTTTGAAGTCTGAGAGAGAAAGAGTTAGGAAATGAGTTTCAATTGTTTTTTCATCTGAGCGAGAGTTCATGCAAGGAGTGCAGTTGAATTGTCCGGAAGGAGTGCGTTGATAGAGGGTTCAGAGGTTTGTCTCTAAAATCTCAGATAGGATAACTTATGTCCTCATTTCCTCAAAAGTGTAGTTAGGCACAAGAGCCGTGCAAAGTGTGCACATTCCGAGTGAAGCTTCAGGGGTTTGTAACCTGAATGACTTGTTGAGAGACTGCTGCTGTAGGGAGTGTGCAGAGTCGAAAGGAGTTCAACACTTGAAAGTGTTTGAAGGTCTGCCGCAAGGAGTGCTAGCAGGAGTTTTCTGAAAGACTCAAAGTCATGGAAAACCTCAGAAGGGTTCGAACCTTCGAATTCGTCGAAGGGAAGTCTGAGGCTAAGTGCCTTGAAGAATTGAAAGGAGTTGCAACGATGTTGTGCTGCAGGAGGACAAGTTCCACATAGAGAAATATTTTGTTTAAATTTCGCAGAAGTTCTCAAGGGAAGAGACGGACGGTCGAAATTCTCCGTAGAGAATTTGTGAAGTCCCGCAAACCGTTCGATCTGACAGAGAAGTAAGGGGGTTATGACTATTTTCAAAGGTTCAAGCTCAGGAGAGGCAGAGCCATAGATCCAAGCCAACAAGGGCCGTTGGATTTTCCCGGGGATTTCCATTTTGGGGTTTTGTAAATTGAAGTCCCGAAATCTTTGCATTAAGACTCACGAAATCGTGAAGTCCTGAAAAGGCGAAAAGTCTAGTTGTGGGGCCAGCGCCGGAATTGTGTCGGAGTTTGACATTTTGGGATTTCAAGAAATAGAGAATCAAGATTTCGGGGTTCGTGGAGCAAAGTTGCATGACATCGCAACTCGTGAACTCGCGAAAGCCGAGAAGCCGAAATTGATATCGGAATTCGGGATATTGGAAGTCTCGAGGACATGATATCGGGTCACTTCATAGTGAAAAACCCAAATTTGATCTGAGTCGTCTATTCATTAGGACACGTGGCAGAGATCAAGAACCCGTCAGGATTTCGGCTACCGAGGTTTCAAGTTGACAGAGAAATTGTGACAGCGGGGAATCGCAAGTTGCGAAATCCCGAACTGAATTGGGACTGTCCGTCTATTGATACACGTGGTGGCGATCAAGAGTCTGTCGACATTTCACATGTCGGGACTTAGGGGATCAAGAGGATAGGATGCAGAGAATTTTTGGCATTTGATTTCGTGAAATCGTGAAATGATTGAGGACCATCCATCAGAGGAGGATGCGTGGCGAAAATCCAAAAGTTCGGGGAAAGTCCCGATAGGAAAGTCCATTGGCATATCGGGGTTCGACATTTCACGAATCCTGAAGACAGGAGACACGAGAATTTTGGGAACGAAAGTTTCAAAATCGCGAAAAGGTGGAAAATCCCAGGAGAATTAATATTTCGAGAAATCGGGGTTCAGAGATTCGGGGATTTTGAGGACAAGAGGTCCATGCATTTCGGCATCTAAAAGCCCGAAATCATGAAAGGTAAGGAAGAGGTTGGGAATTAGGACTGCGGTCTTATGAGTAATGGTCACATGGACTAAGGCATAGCTAGGAAGGGCTAATACAAGAAAGGCCATTTCGGGAAATCGACATTTCGGTGATCGGAAAATTGTGGGAATAGTGGTTCTCGTGACATCGGGAAATAGAAAGTCCTGAAACCCAAATTTCTGTCAGGGAGATTAATGGTCGTACATACAGAGTCCGTGAAGGAAAAGGAAGGACCTGTGGATGGGGTTTTAACAGAGATTCCAGCAAGGAATCGAAAGAGCCACTTTGGCTCGAAGGTGAAATTAGAATGATCCTTAAGATTGGGAGGTCAGGCCCAGGACCTGCTGAGGTAGGTGCCTGGGTGCAGCGCCATCAACAATCGACACTGTTGGATGACACGAAGATCTCGTCCCCGACGAAGCCACCCGATGTTGTATGGTTGCAGGTGTGGTGTTGTCGAAAATCCCAACTATTTGATGACCTCTGCTGAGATGAGGTTCTTCTGGCTTCCGCTATCAACAATAAAATGCATCAGGGTCCCCTTCACCCACATCTATGAATGAAAAAGGAACTCCCCCTTTCTAGGATCTATTGGTTCTTTTGGTTGAATTGTTGCGGTCGTGAAAATAGCAGTGGGGTCTGCATCAATGATCTGTCTTTTACCAGTATTTTCAGAATCAGATTATGAATCAGGGTTCGACTCCTTGTCTTTGATCTCGACCACCATTGAATTTTTTGAGCGACATTCCTCAGTGTTGTGCTAGGGGATTTTGTGGAAATCACACCATTTTCCTGTGTCCTTCTTTGTCTTCCCGTGACCCTTCTTTTCCTGTGGCTTGGACTGGTTTTCAGGAGACTGTTTGTTAGGGTCTTCTTTATCATACTTTGGTTGTTGCATATTTGCAGACCCAAACTCTCGTTTGTTCTAGTGCTTAAATTTCTGCTCGATTTTAACAACATATCGATAAGCATCACTGAGTGATGATATGTCTAGAAAATCCATTTCATCTTGGATGTATCTGTGTAGAGCCCCACGTTATTTTAGAACCAAATTTCGTCCGGAGTCTTTGATACCCAGCTTGGTGCGCAAGGCATGGAAGGTATTGGTGAACTCCGGAACTGCTTAGCCCCTCTTTTTTCGCAGTGTGGTCCATATCATGTACTGGTCCTCATAGTTTCCAACAGGGTAATAATGTTCCTTTACCACATCCACAAAAAAATCCCAAGTGGGCTCGACCCCATATATTCCAGACTCCTTTGTGGAACTCTTCTCCTAGTAAGTTTCCCACCAATGTTTCACATGGGGGAGAGATTTAAGGAGTGCGAAGGTGGAATTTTTCCCATCGGAAATTATGAACAGAGAAATAAACTTCTAATAGATTTAACCATTTGTCTAGGGCATCCACATTTATCTGACCTATAAATACGAGAATTTCAAAATTAACCTGTACCTTGAAAGGAGAGGTGCTTCCAAAGTGGATTTTTGATGAAGATGCACCTGTTGCTATTGGCAGGTGTTAAAGGATGTGGGAAAAATTCTCCATCATTTCATCCCTCTGTCATGTGAGAGCTTGCTCAAGCAACAGATTAATAGCATCGTCTGCTCCGTCGTTTTTCTTTTCTTCTACCATGGAGGGTTTATTGGGCGTACGAGAACGTTTTTCTTCAAGAGAGACAAGCTCGAGACCCAACTTTCTATACTCGGACCTCGTCAGGGACATGCACTGAAAAATGATTAAGAGCAACCTGCTCTGATAACACTGATCCAAATTATTTTCGGCACGAAATGAGAGCGGAGATATAATAAATCAATGTACAAAGATATCTCATATATCCAATAATATAACAAAAATGTATCATATATGCAACCATAAACACAGAGAAACAATAATACACAATTTTCTATTAATGAGAGAAGATGTACAAAGATTGTAAAAATACAGAGTGAAAGACTCGCTAGAATGGTGGCAACTTATCTCTGAGAAGAGATGTGTCCACTACTTGCATTCGCAAGAAGATGATTAAAATGAGGCTCTGAAGGCCTTTTTAAAATAAATAGGAATGTCAAAAACCCTAGACATCCAAAAACCTAACCCTAGGAGATGAAGCACCAAAATTCATGTGGGCCCCGTTTGGGTAAGTCAGTACATCAACTTCCCAGGGTCGTAACTTTTGCATACGATCTTCATTTTAGGCGCACGATAGACCGTTGGAAAGGTATCATCGAGGAGATTAATTTTGGGGGCTCAATTATTCCTTTGACTATAATTGATAAGGTCGATCCCGAAAAACCTTCATTTAGGTCCTCAAAATGTCCCGTAAGTTAAAAACTGCTAAAAATAGTAAATTACCAAAATTGCCACAAAACTATTTTGATCTAGTTGGAAAAGGTGGGTTGCCACCGATATCCACCTGGATCAGGAATGATATTGTTTCTTGGGTTGTTGAGTTCATTGCAACATGACAACTCATTAGATCGAAAGTATTCTTCTTTATTTGGAAAATAAGGTATGGAAGTCTATTAAAAAAGTGGAGGCTAGTAAATGCTTGATCTAATATGATGAATCTCTAATGTTTGCAAGACAATAATTTTTAATTATTTTTCAAATTTAGAAAGTGGAAATGGATGCGGCATAATTGCACTAACTACTAGAATTCTAAGGGGTCACCCTACATTGTGAGGGGACCTCCTACCATTTCTCCTACTCGCTCAACTAGTTCTTATGCTAGTCACAATTTTATGAAGGGAGGAATAACCACTATATTGGTTAGATGATACATGAATGGAGAGACAAAGAGGGATTCCATAGCTACCCTCCCACACCTGCCTCAAAATAATACAAGTACTTATAACTAGCCTTTATTATTTTTGAGGCAGAGAAGCCCTCTTAAGCCTAAATAGGAACATGATGAGTGGGAACCCATCGTTATAGATCTCATAGGGGAAAAATGGATGGATGGGGTTCACCCACAAGGATGGAAATTATCCACCACCTAATCATGGGAGCACAATTCCCTAACTTATTAGTTTATGATTTTCACATTGTTGACCATGTGGACTAGTTATCCTAGAATTATGATATTAATGAATATCACATGTTTGTAATTGGGTATTAAACCTTTGAGGAAATTTTGTACTTTGAGATAGGGTTATTTTCATCACTAGACACTAGGTACATATAAATTGTGATTATTGTACATGCATCCTTTTATATTATTATATAAAATACCCTAATTTATATGCTCTCTTTATCTTAATAATTAAATAAAACATTTTATTTGAAAAAAAAATCCAATCACCATCACTCTTCCTAGTTGCATATTTTAACTACATGTATAGTGATCGATAATATGCATTTCTCTTCAATATCCATTCTAATGAGATCATTGCAAAAGAAAAATCCATGTGTAGTACTAATGATTATGCATAATACACTACAAAGAAACAMAAGGTGGGGTTATTGTTCACTGTTTATCATGAGCATTTCAATTAATTGTTTCTTATGTCTTTGTCCCATGGACATAATCTCATCTTGCACATTTATCTATTACCATGCCACTATAYGAAAGTAGGACAATRTTCCCTCGTATCATATATCCTAGTCTTCAAAAKATATATGGAAGTGTTTTGATGAGATCATTGCAAAAGAAATATCCATGTACAATACTTATCCTAGTTTGRCATGCACTACAATGAAAGGAAAGGTGGGGTTCTCATTCTCTATTTATAACAAGCCTTTGAGTTAACTATTTTTTATTTCTTTCTCCCATGGATGGAATCTTGTTTCAAGCATGATCAAATCATTAAATCATAGACACACCTCCTTTCTTAGCCAAAAACAACCTGCAAAATGGGTTAAATATTTCCATATAAGGAGAGTACACTTTGGTCCACAATCCAACTCCAATGTTGGGAACTCCTATAAAGAAGGTGTTTTAACCTTGTAAAAGATAATTTAAAGCAACATGGAACCTCATCATAACCTATTCCAAATGAGGTTGGTTCTCCTCTAGGTGAGTGCAAACTTGATTATGTAATACACCAAAGGGTCAACATTAACCCTGTAATAGTGAACATGCCTCCAAATATGTAAAGTGAATTGAATAGTGTTTAATGGCACCCAAATGAAATTCAATGGTGAGATATGCCTTAAAATATGTAGAAGTGCCTCCAAATGTGTAGAAACTCCTCCAAATATGTCACAATACACTAATTTGTCATATGAATGGGTCACAAGTGAATTATCACCCTCATCCATGCTTGCAATCTACTATCTTGATCAACCATGAGTGATTCCCAAGTTAAGACCGAACCCAAATGTGAGCTCCAAGATTATGATCATGACTTGTAATTATCACTGATCTTGAAAGGGTTAACGACCCATTCACTATTATTCTTAAGAAAGCATTCCTATATGCAAATGAAAAGTAACCATGCATTTTATGGTGGTAACAATGATTATGCACATCATGATTAGTTCACGATACTCTACTCCCAGAGGTTTTTGCCTACCAATAATTTATACAATGGTGTGCCAAAAATATGATGAATTTTGGTTTACTTACAAGTATGTAATTAGAATGACATTGATAGTAATGGCTCATCCTTTAATATAATATTGTCTTTTAGATTCTATTAAGATTTATGGAGATGCGAATATTGGAATGATTCTTTTTCTAATATTTATCATCTTATGCTATATTTATTCCTAATGAAGTATAGATTCAAATCACTAAAAATAATGATATAAGTGATTAAAATGCACTTAAGATTCGATTCATGAAAGAAATTATTGGCATGGACCAATGTCCATTGTCAAACTGAGGGAGGTTAATGCTTAAAGCTAAATCCCAATTAGGTTTTTCTATGTTTGGGATAACAAGCTCCTTTGATATGTTGGCCCAACTGCGACTAGATAAATGAGATTTATGTGCCAAATATCTAGATCCTAAATGAAGTCCTAAAAGATAACAACAAAATGCAGTTCTATGTTAAGTATATATCCATGATTAAGAGTAAAGAAAAGTAAATGTGAAATTAATACTAAATTTCATCTGTGAAAACAAGAAATAGTTCACAGAATATTAATGTTAAAAATAATTAATATAACCAACCATGGAAAATAGGAAAGCCTAAATTAAAACAACCAGTTATAATTTCGCATCCACAAGTTGGAAACCAATAGGAAAATCAACAAGAAGAAATAAGGACCATTTCATGAGAACAATCTATAGCAAATACAACTATTCTAACATTCATTCCAACACAATCAAGTGAAAAATAGTCGCACACCAAAAAATATACTAGAATAAGTCTCCAACAATGGCCACCTTGGCTTCTTCCTTAAAATAAAAAATACTTTACAATGTCAAGATAAAATCCCTTTTCCTGTTGCATCTATATTATTTATACAAAATGAGAAGAGGAAACCAATCTCTTTGGTTCCCCTTCTCAATTGTTTGGTTCTCCTCCTTGGTTGTTCGATTCATTAACTTCGAAGGTAGATGCCTCTCTTTGCTCTTTTATATAATTCTCAACAAACACTTTCCAAGCTTCAAATAATTTATTGAGTGATTCATTTTGGGGAAAATTATGTTGTTTGAAAGGAGCCTTGTAAGATGAAATACTTTGGGTCATCCTCCTTTGAAACTTCTCAAGCTTGGGTAACAAAGCTTTGGTTAATGTAAAATATTTCGTGGGGGCCTCAATGAACCTACAAATGGAAGCTTCATCAACACTAGGGAGAGAATGAATATTCCTTCTGTTCATGTGGATATTATCTTCCAACTCTTCCAGTACTTGGGGTTGTGGAAAGAAGTTGTCTTTGGGTCCAAAAGAGGTGAGGTGGTAGGTTTGGTCCATGTTCTATGAAACTTGCCACATTTTGGCACTACCTATCACTTCATGTTGGATCCCTCTAAGAGAATTCTAAACAAATTCCTTCTAACACATATGAACAAATTCCTTCTAATACATATGACCAAATTCCATTTCTATCAAGGTTGTTTTAGTAAACATAGGAACTTCTAGGGAACTATCTTCAAATATTGTCGCCAATTCTTCACACAAATGTACTACAACTGTGACTGCTCATATTCAAGTTTCCATGCTTGAATATGGTCCATAACATCTTATATATATTGACCCAATACTTGCATGTGTTGGTCTCTTTGAAATAATTTATTATGTTCAATTCATTTTGTACACTAAACGCATAATCAATAAAACTAAAAAGATCATACTTGTTGGACTTATAGTAGTTAACTTTATTTTCCAACAAAGTGATCTTATGTTCATATGACTTGACTTTGTTCTCCACATAAATAGATTTATAAACATGGGACTGAGAAATTGCTATACCAAATATAACAAAAGTCATGATATTATATTTCCTGGTATCCATTACCATGGTTTAAATAGTAAAAACGATTTCCTGATTCAAGTTGATCTTCCTAGGTTTATGCATTTACTTGACTACTTGTTTCATCGAATGATAAAATGAGAGTAGTTCTAAATTGGACACATCATTTCGTGTAGGGATATGAATTTATCCTCTTATAACTGTGCTTGGAGCAAAATAACTTGTAAAATATTGAGAAGTGTATACCTCTTCCATGGGTTGTTGCTCTAGGTTCTGAGTACTATCCATATTCAACTTGTTTTTTGTAATGATCCCAAGCCATTATGCAAGGATCATCACTGTTTTGGTGTCTTTTTAAAACTTTTTCTAAGTGAGGTATTTCGTCAAACACTTTGTTGATCTACCTTTTAGATGTG